>LNAC01000288.1:142198-327519 GCA_002007465.1 Ailurus styani | reverse complement strand
AAAAAAAAAAATATATATATATATATATATATATATATAATATTGATGAAAATCTTAAATAATCCACCTAATTTATAGCTGTGAAACATGTAGGACAACTGTTTAGTATGGAGACCCAACAGAAGAAAGGTGTCAAAGAAATTAGATATCAAAGAAAATATAATTTATGGTTTATGACTACATGGGACTAGTGTTGTGCAAATATTTAAGAACCAAGGCTCTGAAATACACATACTTGGCTTAAAATTCTAGCTTCACTGTTACTCAGCTGTCTGATAGAGGACAGCTTTCTTAACCTCCCCAAATCTCAGTTTCCTCACCTGTCAAATGAAATATTATTAGTTCTTAGTCCCTCAGAAAAGTTTAATGGGGTGATGAAAATATGGAACCTAGAACAAGACTGGGCTCAAAAAGATATTAGTTTTCTTTCAGTTAGTTCATGTGGAATAAGAGTCATATTTAGCCTGTTATATTTAGCCTATGTGCATTTTTTTTCAAAAGTATACATCATTTGTAAATTAATCTTAGTATTTCTAATATACATATCGAATGTTCTATGCAGTAATTTATTACATGGCATGAATAAAGTATTACTGATAAATGACTACACACTATGAGAATAGGGAAAATAGAAAAGGAATGCAACCTTTTTGTTATCATTAACCAATCTGATAGAAAAAAGATCTATTCTAAAAAGATAGTATGAGATAAATTTATAATATATATATAACACGCATATATATATGTTAGTTTTGAGTTAGTCAATGCTTACTGAGTTCCTAAAAACATGGAACACTTTTCTAGATGTAATGAGAGATAATAAAATGTATTAAAGGCATCAATCCTTAAAAAACAGTTTATTATCATTTGGGGAAGATAAGACAGTAATTTTTGATTTTCCAGGCTGCCTGTTCAATTCTGCTTCACGCTCCATTTGATGACAGTGAATGCATCACCTCTCAGACAGATGTAAACAGCTAGCAACATGGCAGAGTAATTAAGAGCAGGCTCTTGAAATAAAATATCTGAATATGAATCTTGGCTCTACAATTTACTAGCTTTGAATAGTTTGGCCTCTGTTTTCATATCTGTAAAATGGGGAGAAAGATTAATACTCATCTCGAAGGGTTATTCACAGGATTAGAGAGATGATCTTTGCTAAGGAGGTAGCATAGAGTCAGCATATAATAAATGCCAAAATTAACCTAGCTGAGTTGTCACCTTAAGGTTTCTATTTTCATGCCTTAACTGAGCTTCATCAGTAATTGAAAGAGTGCTTCTAACTTCTACTAGACTAGATTAAATGAAGATCTGGGTTTTGTCAATAGTGTGCTTAATTAAGCAGATCAGATAACAGTATCAATAAGCACTTGAAAGAAACCTTGTTATGGATAAACTGGAGGATAGCTACTATGGAAGGTAAGGAGATGACTAAGTATGTTCTGGGCTTTTGAAGATTATCTCAAGATTCATGGCCACTGTCTCATTGAACTCTGATGTGTTCAAGTTACAGTATTTTTTTTTCAAGTTACAGCATCTTTCAATAGGCTTTTACACCTCCTTTGTACTGTTCTGCACAATTTGGACCCCAGTTTGTGAATGTATCAGAAGTTCACTTGCAAATCAGTTGTTTAGAATTCAGAAGACTTTTTTCAGCAGGAGCAGTGTTGTGAATGGTAGTTCTCAGGCCAGCGCAGGGGATTCAAATCTCAACCGAAGACTAGTTTTATGTCGAACTATGCTTGACTGCCATTTATAACATTCACTTTACATTTCTAGTTAGTATGCTAGAAACAAGTATGCCCGCCTGCAGCAGTGATGCACTCGACACAACAGGACAGGCACACTGGTTGTTCTAGGTTACTAATAAGTTATTTGTTACCTTCTCATTTCTGCAGAAGATAATTTGACTCTTTATTTCTATACATTTGCCAGAGGACATTTGAATAATGCAGGCTCACAGTTGGAAGAGAGTTTATATTCCTTCTAGTCCACATCATTAGATTAGAACTAAACCCTTTAGATACCATTAGATATGAACTAAACCCTTTATTTTTCCTCTCTCACCTTCTCTGCCTGGTAAGCAGGTTTAGAGGCAGAGGCGAGGAGCGGGGTATATCCTGCATAGGGGTGCAAGGGCCTTCAGGTCAGTGACAACATTTTTGTGGATGCCCTCGCCTCTGCTCTCTGAGCCTCCAAAGGCTGCTAAAATTTTAGTTACTATTTCCATAACTGTCAGTGACATTTGTCTTATCAGTCCCCTGTCCAGATAGAACACGACTCTCTTTCCCATTCAAATACCTTTCTTTACCACTCAGAAAAATATCACATTTTTAAAATTCTATCTGAATGGGTGATTAATTTCATCATGGTGTTCTCTATGGGTGTAAATATTTCCGGATGTCAGTTTACAATTAAGATGAAAAATAAAAAACCCTAAATGTAAAAAATCTATAGCAGTGTCAAAATCGGATAGTCTCTTAACAGCAATTAAGAGAATATTTTTCAAATTTTTGTTATTTTTGCTTTAAAAGTACCCAAATAGCAGAAATATTGCACACATTTTGTTAGAGTGTGCTTTTTTAGATGCTGCATTTTATGAAGCTTTAGAATGGATTTGGTATCAACGTACTAAAGATTCCTACACTAAACAGCACCAAGATATCAGCTGTCATTACTGTGGCATGGAGATTTACCCCTAAAAATATCTCACACAAAAGTGATGGAGACAATTATAGACAGCTTTGTCACTTAGACATCATCTCATAGTACATAGTCCTAGCTGCTGTGCTCATTATAAAACGATTCCCCAAATTTAGGGAGACTAGATTTCTCCAATTAAATGCTTACTGTCTATGGATGGCACTAGCTTTGGTGTTACTTTAATTTCTCTTTGTAGAGCTTTGTGATCTAGTGACTGCCTCTTAGCTTTCCGCTTTTAAATGTTTGTCTTTGCACTTTGGCTTCACATTGTTTATCAGCAACAAAAGCAGCTTAGTGCCAAATGTGTAATACATTACTCAATACACCTTAGCTTTTATAAACTAAAGAATCAATGCAGCTGCATCATTCCACCTTTGACTTGCTGTGTTCAACAGAAATAATGTGTGTAAAATGGTATTACATAATGACACTGCTTCTACCATTTTGACAAAAGCCACAGGGCCCTGAACAAAGCAAGGTGATTGGTGGACTTGTTTACTCCTTAACTGTCCTCTGTCCTCCCCCAAACTGGCTAAGTTGTGGGGAAGGTAGCACCAGGTCCCCCAAGTCAGCACTATTCTCTCCTCACTATATCCCAGATTTCTGTCCTTTTCTATCTCCGGTTCCAGACTTTATCCTTTCACTTGTGCGCAGAGTTTTGCCTTCATATGTCGAAATAAGATGACAAAGAAGAAGAAATTAGAATGTGCCCTGGAGACAGTTCTCTCAAAATGCAATTCTTTCTCTTCATTTACCTTCAATTTTTCTTTCCTCTCTTGTTCCAAACTAAGTGCATCCTTATTCGCTACTGTTCAGATAAGATAAAACATCCAATAAAAAAGTAACAGTTACCTAACATTTGTCTGGACCCTGCTTCCTTCTACTGTCAGTTTCACATGCGATGGTGTGGGTAGGAGAGTGAGGAAGGAAGAGTAGAGGGCTTGGAAGCTGGAGGGAGAAATAGAGATTTCCAAAGAGGATTTTGGAGATCAGAAATCCTGGTTGAAAAAATGCCTGATAGAGTAGATTTTCATTTGTGACACGAAGACCAGTGCTGATTTTTGCTTCCAGGTTGATTCAGGAGAAGAAAGGCTACCCTTGAAGCCAAGCCATGTTGGTTTAGAATCAGAAACTTAACCCATTATAAAGCCCATTAAAATACTTCATCCAGATGCCTCTCTCTCTTTCTCCTTTTATTTCTGCCACCATTCACAAGAGTTCTATGAGCCCAGCCTCTTTCCCAGCCTAAATTAATCTCTGTTCCTTTCAGTTCCACCACAAAATTAATGTTCCTGAAACACTACCTAGATGACACTCCTCTGGTCAAACATCCTGGAAGCAGGGAGACTTGGCTGCCCCCTGCTTAAGTTTGAAGTGTAATATTATTAGCCTGTCAATGAAAGACTGTAATATATATATGTAATGTAATATATGACTCTCAATCATTTTTCCAGTGGTTATCCATTAGTTATCTTCTGCTACAAAAAGACTGAGCATTTTCTCTGAGTATGGTTAAAGATGTTTCCAGACCACATTGATTTACCAACAAGGACTTGTTAAGATGTAGAATCCAAATCATTGGAATAAATTCCTTTTCTATATGAGCATTCTGTTCTTTTGCAATACCATTTATATCTTCTACATGTCAGCTAACCAGTCAGGTGTTAGCACAAATTGCATTAATGTAATTTCTTTCCTATTTAAAAAATAAATTATATATATTTATATTTTTATTAATATATAATTTTTAATTTTTTATATAATATATATTACATAGTATATATATATATATATATATTCTATATTCCAATGGTTCCTTCTTCCTCCAAATTGTCATCTTGGCCATTGGTTCTGAAAGTGTTGCACCCAAAGCATCACTTGGGAACTTGTGAAGAAAAAAAAAATGCTACTTCTGAGTCCTTACTTAAGACCTTGAATTGGAAAAAAAAAAAAGCCCTTGAATTGGAATCTCTGGTGGTGAAGTTCAGACATCTGTTTTTTTAACAAATAGTGCACCTGATTCTGATGTAAGCTAAACTTTGAGGGCCACTACTCTGTCAGTTTGGAGTTCATTTTTCAAAATAAAGTAAGATTTGGTATTTAAAAAATGCTTTTCTGGGTCATACCTACTACAGAAAAAGTAAGCCTGAGTTACTAGGGTCTATTAAGAATATGAGACGCTATGCACCTGGGTGGCTCAGTCAGTTAAGCACCTATCTTTGGCTCAGGTCATGATCTCAGGGTCCTTGCTCAGTGGGGAATCCGCTTCTCCATCTCCCTCTGCCCCTCCCTACCTTGTGCATGCTCTCTCTCTCTCTCTCTTTCTCAAATAAATAAAATCTTAAAAAAAAAAAAAGAATATGAGACATTATCTGAAATTTTTGGAAAGTGAACTCCACACAACCTAGACTTTCAAATAGATAAAAACCATACACACATACACATCTAAAAATTCAGTATCACCATTCTTTTTCAGGTATGGTCTGAAGAGCCTTACATATATTAACTCTTTCAATCCTCAAACAGATGAGAAAAGCAATGCCCATATAGTTTAAGTAAGCTAACTAACATTACAAAGCTAGTTGGGAAAAACCAGGAATTTGAATCAAGTAATAAAGTATTTCATGCTTTTAACCACTACTTTGTGTTACCCATTAAGTAAATGTCCTCTACTTAGGGTTATTTTATTTTCAAAAATATAATTGTGTCATCATAATCAGAATTTTATTTTATTTTTTTAAAGATTTTATTTATTTATTTGACAGAGAGATCACAAGTAGGCAGAGACGCAGGCAGAGAGAGAGGAGGAAGCAGGCTCCCCGCTGAGCAGGGAGCCTGATGCAGGCCTCTATCCCAGGACCCTGAGATCATGACCTGAGCTGAAGGCAGAGGCTTTAACCCACTGAGCCACCCAGGCACCCCCAGAATTTTAAACATTTATGTAAAACTTGGAGTATTTCCCCATTGTGTTTTATTTGATCTTTGTTTACTCCCAGTTGATAGTAGCTAATTTGAGGCTTAGTGCAGCTATATAATAATTTTATATAATTATTGCATTGTTTGAGCACATTTGTTTTTGAGTAGAAGTTACTTTGCCTAATACTTTTATATAAAAAAAGTCAATGTAAATTCACTGACAAAGACGTTAGTATTTAGTTTTAATGCATATCAGAAGATTGAAGACTGTAGGTTTTTATTCCATGCATGCAGGCACGGTGATAGTAAATAAATCATTTCAGATGTTAAATATAAAAGTCATGTTATGTACAAGCTAGTAAATACTACCATTTTATTTTCTAGGGCTGATAAGTAGAATCTTTCTCTACAACATAGCTAATATATTTTAGTGTTTGTAAAAGTACTAATATGGAGCATATTAGAAATAAATTACAAATTGAATTATTATGTAGATTTAAAGTATAATCTTTGTTAGCTACATGTGTTAGCATGAATTGCTTTGCAGTGTATCAAGCAGAAATCTGATGCAAATTAACGTGAACAAACATTCAGTAGACGGTCTTGGACCAGTCAATCTAGAATGTAGTTATTTTAAAGATTTATTTTAAATGCAAATAGAAGCAACTTATCTCACTTAGTAAATATTAAAATTAGAATATGTTTTTTTGAAAGTCATCCATCAACCCACTTTCATTTTAACACTGTGTTAAAAACAATGGGTTTTTTCTACCCATTGTCCAGTGCAAAGGCATCTGAAGATACAAATCAGTAATTCAAAAGTGCTGTGAGGCTAAACCGCCTCTTGGGGATTCAGTCACCATTTGATTTAATGTTGACTGTTTAATCATATTATAAACTTCTCCAACAGGCCTGCGTAATTGCCTCCTTAGCAGAAAAGAGTGAACAGCTTACCTTGCAATTCCAGGTCCTTAAGAAGCCCATTACATTCCTGAAAACATCAAAAGATTTGTCAGCACTTCCATTATCAACCTCCATTTCTAGAGTTGATAGGTGGCTATAAAATTTTTCTCTGGACTTAAAGTTGACATTTAATAGTTTGACATGGAATAAACGTCATACGCTGGGAGAGGGCGGGGTTCCTTTGCTGTGCAATTCAAATAGGTAAATTGTTATTTCCCAGAATATGGCAAGGCGTCATCATAATCACTGCTATTTATTTAGTGCCTGTTTCCTGCCAGGCATATTATATACACTATACTGAATTCTTTTTAGCCAACTCAGTAAAGAAGATGGTGTTATCCTTAGTTTGCAGATGAGGAAACTGATGCTTAGAGCAGTAAAGTCCTTTTCCAAGTTTATATAGTAAGCAACTGAGCTTAAGTGCAAGTTCAGAGTACCACAGAGTACTATGGGATTGTTGATTAACCTCACCTGTGGGGTAAGCACAGGGACCAGAGCTAACAAAGAAAAATAAGATCTTAACAATTCAGCCTATTTCACCTTAATTGCCAGAGGCAACTGTCTCATTTCCTAGCCAATTATAGCGCCTATGGATATTTTTGCTGCCTCTCTTGAAGGGAAAAAATTAAACTATGAAGTCAGAATTAGAAAAAGACATTCCACTCTTGAAAGCTTGCTATGTTTCCACAACAAATACCTATATGATTAGAGAAAATGAAATTTGGAAATAATTACCTTAATCCAAATGTGAATGAATCCATGTAGGTGTTTTTATTAAAAAGTTCACAATAGTTATAATTCACTAACTTAAATAACAATCATCTCCCACGTATGTTCTCTATGACTTCTTTAGCAAAAGCTCTGTGAATACTTTCTCCCAGAGAAAGTATAGGCACCTGACATCAAGACTAATATGAAAGATCATGTGGCTCAGCATGTTGGAAATTCATTTTAACTTACAAATACATCTAAAGTTGTTCTGTGAGTAAGTGCCGAATAGTGTTGATGGTTATGCTGATTCTGTAGCATCCTGACTTTGGGGGTGAAAGCAAATTCAGAGACAAGAAAAATGATATTCCTGTTTTTAAAAGGCAGAATTTATGTTGCCCTGACTGAAAATTTGGTTTCTGCCCATTGTGCTTCTATGTTTCCAACTACGATCATCAACATCAAAGGTTTATTAGGTCTCTGCTAGGTGAGTAGTGCTATGCAAGTTGTCCTTAGAAGGAAATTGAGGCAGACTTCTGTCTCCTCGATGTACCTTGTGTAGCCAGGGCCTATTGATTTGATCTTTTAGCCCTTTTTCATGATGAATTATGAAGTGATCAATTGGAATAACTAAGCAGTGTCAGGACTGAAAATTTAACAGCAAGAGTAGCCAAATTGCCTCTAGCTATGTCCTCTAAAGTTGTCAACATTTAATGCCACACCCTGGCTCTCTGATGTTTTAAATCTGTTAGACAATACCGTCAGATGTGTCATCAGCAGAGATAGAGGGATAACAAACTCTTAATGAAACTGAGACTGATTTTATGTAGGGAAGAGCTGATTTTTCAATATTTGATTGAAAGGATCTGATTAGAACCCTTAATCTGATTAGAAATCTTTAGATGATATTTAGATGATAAGTATAAACTTATTTGGGTTTTATTTCCACAGGCTATCTATAATTTAGTAGTGGCTGAAAGGGAACCTGTATAAAAACAAAGATTCTAACGGTTATTTTCAACCCCCAAACTGGAGGGTTTTAGTCGCTTGAGGGAAAGTGAGACTCAAACACACAGTACATCTTATAAAAGAAAGTCATTATTGAAAGCAGTAATGCTTTAGCAGAGGTACTTCATCAGAGAAGCTGACCCAGTTTTCCTGGCCAAAAGGCCACTGGGAAGCTTGTTCCTTGGTAAGCAGGATGGTTCTTACAGCCACAGCAGCAGACAAATCTGGGTTTAAATTTATATTCTCTTTTTCCCTGAGTAAAGACATGAGTGATGAACCATGTATCTCTTACATATTTTCCATTTTCTCATAAATCTTTGATGATATCCAGAACGCTGTAGATTGTGGGCCTCCTAGGAAGTGAGTGGGTTGATTAGAGAGCCCCAAGTTGCTGGATTAAAAATGAAAATGCCTCTGATTCTGAACTCTGTGTCAGGACAAATTGTCTTATGCCATTTGGCTTGTCTGTGTCTGATCCTCGTCGGGGGCCCTGCACATCTTATGAATTCTCCCCAGTCAGGATTTTGCCTTAGCTACAGAACCTGATTTTTTAGTTGTCTTAATTGTTTTTGCTCCTGTCTGATGTCTTAGAGAACTGCCTAATACAAAGCAAAGAGCAAAACTTTAGGACAAGTGTACATGTGTGTCTGCTTCAGTCAGCTTCTTGTTGTTATACCTGATAGGGTCTTGGTTGGGCTCCCCAAGGGCGGCCTTCAGAAACTGAAGGTCTAATTCCTCCCACACAAGGTCAGAGAATAGTCTGACCAGAAATGGTTATGGCCTCAAGGAGCCACAAAGGGGCGGCAGTGATCCATCTTGGTGATTCAAAACCCCCAATTCTGCTCTTCTGTGAAGGAGGTGAAGTAGAAGCTGAGGTAGGTTATGGTGATACTTAGTATGATAGACTGGCTAATTGCTCACCACACCCATTTCTTCTTTCCGGGCACATATTAGTCCAGATTTCTCAGTTTCGTTTGGAGAGAGAAGTGGCCCTATGACTGAATTCTGGCCAGGAAAATCTGAACTGACATAATATGAAATGTCTTCATGTCTGAGACATAAAATTCTTCCTCCTGTGAAATTTCCTTATGGTTAGTGATATTGAGCTACCTTCTCATCTACCTTGTCATCACCTTAACAGGTGATGATTCATACATCTTTTTTGAAGAAATGGCTGTTAAAGTTTTTTTACCCATTTTTAAATTGGGCTATTGGTGTTTTGTCATTGAGTTTACAAGTTCTCATTTTGTATATTAACTTCTTATCACATATCAGAGTGGCAAACACTTTTTCCTATAGATTGCCTTTTTATTTTGTTGATCATTTTCTGTGCGATGCAGATTTTTCTAGTGTGATATAGTCCATTTGTCTATTTTGGCTCTTGTTGCCTCTGCTTTTGGTGTCATAACCAAAAAAATCATTGATAAGAACAGTATCAGGAAGCTTATTCATTACATTTCTTTCTAGGAGTTTTACAGTTTCAGGTCTTACGTGCAAATCTTTAATCTGGACAAATGGCCAACAAATACACAAAAGATGTTCAATGTCACTGTTCATCAGGGGAGCACCTGTTAGGATTAATATTGGAGAGGATATGTGGAAAGTAGAGCAATTATGCATTATTGGTAGGAATGCAAAATGGTACAGCCACTATGGTAAGTAGTATGGAGGTTCCTCAAAAAATTCAAAGTAGAACGACCCTGAAATCTGTCAATCCTACTTCTGAGTGTATATCTAAAACTTTGAAGTCAGGATCCCCAAGAGATAATTGGACTGTCATGTTCATTGCATCATTATTCACATTCGCCAAATACGACAACAACTAAAGGTCCAGCAGGTAATGGTTAAAGAATGTATTTTAGATACACAAAATGGAGTCATTCAGCCTTAAAACAAGGATTTCCTGCCGTATGCAACAACATGGATGCAGCTGCACGACATTATGCTAAATGAAATAATAAAACACAGAAAGACAAATGTCACATGATTCCACTTATACAAGATGTAAAATAATCAAGCTCATAGAGGCAGAGAGTAGAATGATTGGTGCTAGAGGCTGAGGGAAGAGGGAAATGGAGAGTTGTCACGGAGTTGCAGTTATGCAGGACAAATAGGTTATAGACTCGTGCTATACAATATCATGACTGTAGTTCACAATACTATATCGTACACTTAAAAATTTAAGAGTGTAGATCACGTATAAGTGTTCTTACTACAATGAAAAACAAGTAACAAAAACCCGCCTTTACAGAATTCTTAATACTCTTTCCCCACTCCAAAAGCTTGAGGCAGGGCACCTGGGTGGCTTAGTTGGTTGCGCATCTGCCTTCGGCTCAGGTCATGATCCCAGGGTTCTGGGATCAGGACCCACATTGGGCTCTCTGTTCAGTGGGGAGTCTTCTTCTTCCTCTTCCTCTCCATCTGCCTCTCCCCCAGCTCATGCTCTCTCTCTCTTTTTCTCTCAAATAAATAAGATCTTTTAAAACAAAACAAAAAACGAAAGCTTGAGGCAAAGATGGAAGGAAACTGAATCCCTGTGTAATCATTTGGATAAGATCTTTGAGCCAATCACAAAAATCAAAGGCAAACTTTAAATGATAAATTTTAAGTGAGATAGCCATTTGTATGTTGATATGGGGTGTTGCTAAGCCAAACACTGAATTATGTGGCATAGGTTTAGTAGTCAAGGAGCACGTGATAAGGACACTGATATTAATGAGGTGAAAGATGGAGACCTACGTGTGTAAGACCCTTGGTAAAAAAAGTGTTACCTGTGATGGTTGGAAGGCACATCAAGTAACTACTGATCCTACAGACCTAGGGACAGGGACTGTGATTGGGAAGAGTCAACGTGTTGGCTTTCACTTTTGCTTTTTGAAAAATATTACAAGAAAAAGATAAATTCATGGAAGAATTGGTCATTTGCAAGAAGAATTGAAAAGGAATAGAGAAAATCCGGAAACTAGGGCCCAAAATGGTGGCAAAAATTATTACTAGATCCCCAAAAGTAACATAAGATTTTTTAAAATCTCGAGGGACAAGGCCCAGATAAGTTTTCTCTGATGTACAAAATGACTGAGCCTGTGGCAAAAATCAGGTTAACAGTGTCAATTTCTCATGTGTTGTTTTAGGTATCCTGAAATGATTTTTAAACTTTATTTTATATACGTTTAATTTTGCTAGTTGACCATTAAGTTGAGGAAAAATAAGACACAGAGAAGAATAGCAAATAAATTTGACTTAAGCATTGTCTCAGAAAGGAATTTTAGGGTTTTTGGCACATGGAATTCACTGGAAACTAGTCGGGAATCTACTCAGACTTCAAATTAATTTTACTGTCAAATCAATTCATGATTTATTCCAAAAATGCCCTTGACTGTTTGACCCTTTAAAAAAAATTGGGTCCCCAAGATTGCACAAAGAGGAAGGTATGTGAAAGGTTATAATTCCATGTGAATTAGTTGCAAATAGGAATACTTATAGATATATCCCAACAAAAATTTTAAAATATCATACTATAAAAAATTATCCCCCACTTTCTGACATAAAAGATATCTCTAGGCAGGTTGAAAACAAAAACAAAATAAAACCGCATTGTTTATTAAAGTTAGAAGGAAAATTCCAACGTTATGATTTCTCATCTATAAAACTAAATGACTGAAGAAAATGAAGCAGTGGATGTGAACCAAGAACCTAACATCCAGTGTTGAAGCTTATGTGTAAAGGTAAGAAAATAGTTTTCTCAAATATGTTAGGCATTATATTATTCAATATTATTCCTGAAACTCTTCATTGAATATACAACAGCAAAATGAAAAGAAAAAAATAAAAAATAAATTAACCTGTCAAGAATAAGGGAGTGATGGTTTTAGTGGAATGTCAATGAACATTAAAACTATATAAAATAAACTTTAAAAATCATTTTTAAGAGTGAAGATTTAGGGGTGCCTGGATGGCTCAGTGGGTTAAGCCTCTGCCTTTGGCTCAGGTCATGATCTCAGGGTCCTGGGATTGAGCCCTGCATTGGGCTCCCTGCTCGGCAGGGAGCCTACTTCCTTCTCTCTCTCTGCCTGCCTCTCTGCCTACTCATAATCTCTCTCTCTCTCCCTGTCAAATAAATAATTAAAGTCTTTAAAAAAAAAGTGAAGATTTATGATTATATTATTATTTAATAATAATTATCATATTATATTATTATATTATGAATAATAATACTTCATCTTTAATTCTTTATAATGGCCCAAAAGTGAGGAGAGGATGGTAATGAAAGGAAGTAAAACTGAGCTAATTTCCTTGTCTAAAAAGGTGGGACTAAACAAAATACTGTTACTCTCACGGCTATGAATTTTTTTTTAAATAGGTGCTTTTAAGATGTAAATATAAATATTAATAAGATTAAAAATAGACTGAATGCTTTGCAATGTACTAGATGATATAAAAAGATTTGTTAGTATAACCGTGCTAACACAAAACAGTGGAGTTAGCAAAAAATCTTGAAAAAAGAATAGAATAACAGGAGTGAAATCAAATATATTAATATTGATATCTCATTACATAATGAAACAAATAATCCTGCTAAAGTCAAACCCTCTAATAAGTTAAAACAGCACAGCTCTAGATTTTTATAATAAAATTAAAAGGTTAAATATGAAAGGATATAAAGAGATTCTGGTCAAGCAGTGAATTGATCGCATTTCTTTACCTCTACTCTTTTCTTCTTTATATAATGATTCACTAATTCCATACATTACTCAGTGCTCCTTGTGATAAGTATACTCTTAATCTCCTTCACCTATTTCACCCATCCCCCCACCCATCTCTGCTCTGGTAACCATCAGTTCTCTGTATTTAGGAGTCTGGACTTTTTTTTTTTTTTGTCTCTTTTTTAAAATTTGTTCAATTGTCTTGTCTCTTTAATTTCACATATTAGTGAAATCATATGGTATTTACCTTTCTCTGACTGACTTCTGACTTTCACTTACGCTGTGCTCTCTAGATCCATCCATTTGTTGCAAATGACAAGATTTCACTCTTTTTTATGGCTGAATAATATCTTCTTTATCCATCTATTGATGAACACAGATTGCTTCTGTAATTTGGTATTGTAAATAATGCTGCAGTAAACACTGGAGTGCATGTATCTTTTTGAATTAATGTTCTCACATTCTTCGGGTAAAAACCCAATAGTGAAATTACGGGATTATATGATAATTCTATTTTTTTTTTTTACTTTTTGAGGAACATCCATACTGTTTTTCACAGTGGCTGCACCAGTTTGCATTCCCACCATCAATGCACAAGGGTTCCTATTTCTCCAAACCCTCTCCAACACTTGTTATTTCTTGTGTTTTTTATTTTGGCCATTCTAACAGTTGTGAGGTGATAGCTCATAGTTTTAATTTGCTTTTCCTTGATGATTAGTGATGCTAACTAAGCCTCTTTTCATGTGTCTTGGTTATTTGTATATCTTCTTCAAGAAAATGTCTGTTCAGTTTCTCTGACCATTAATGAATCAGTCTTTGTTTTTTGGTATTGAGTTGTATAAGTTCTTTATATATTTTAGATATTAACCCCTAATCAAATATATTATTTGCAAATATCTTCTCCCATTCAGTTGGTTGTCTTTCTGTATTGTTGATGATTTCCTTGGTTGTGCAAAAAGCTTTTTATTTTGCTATAGTCCCAATAGTTTGTTTTTGTTCCCCTTACCTATCTTTACAATTACTCTTAAAATACTATATATGTATATATACACAGATACATACACATAAATAAGTAAACTTACCAGAAAAAGTTCTTAGAAGAAGAAATAAAAATGGCACAATTTTAGATGTTAAAAAAACAAAACAAAACAGAGGGAGACTCGGTTACAGACTTTGCAGGCAAAATAATGTTGAAACCTGGTACAAGCAAGTAGAAGTTTAAAAGAAACTATAAACACTGAATGGTAAGATCCACTAGTCCCTTTCCTAACTTGGATTCTTTAACCTTGGTAGCCAAATGTATTATTTTCCCTTCTCATTCCTCAAGCTAGCAAAGGATTAGAAGAGTTCTCCTCATCTGTAAAGCAAATTTGCATGTGTATACTTATGTATGTATATGCAATTTATATTTATTAGTATGTAAGTTAATATTCATTTTCTATTTTATAAGTTTAGATTTATGTAAATTAATAAATCTATCAGTTAATATTTATACACATACAATAAACATGCACAAACTTGGAAATTACCCAAAGGAGTTGAATAGCAACTTTGTTTTACAGTGAAGCTCTTTGCTTGCCTATTCAGGGAGATCTACAACCAGCTTCTTACTGCTTCATTCAAGATGCCAAAGATCTCCAGGCAGTTGAGGAAGGGTTCTACAATTATAGCCACAGACTTAAGCAAAGCCTCAAAAATCACTAAAATTTACTATCCTTAGAGCAATATGAGAAGCTATAACACCAGTAAGACAAATACATGATGTTCATTAAATGAAAATACTCAGAGAATGAGAATATCTTTCCAAAATTTCTTTTAAAAGTAGAAAAGCAAAAATTTTACAGAGACATAATATAGCATGTATATAATTTTTATGAGACTATAAAGCAGAAAGTAGCACTGAAAGAGAGCAATGGGGAACACTAGAAAAAAGAAAATAAATGGACTAGTCCATGAAAACCAATATCTGGATATTTTGAATTTTGGCAAGGAAGAATAGTAAAAATTTGTGGAAGAAATTTTCAAAGAAATCATTCAATACATTTTTCTCGAATTGAAGAATATGATGCCCAGATTAAGAGGACCCACTGAGCACCCAGTTTGACAATGAGAAAATCATATCCCAAGAAGTATCATTATGAAACTTCAGAAGAGAGTAGTGGGGAATATATTATACTAGAAGGTTTTAGAGGGGAAAAAAATCAAAAATCAACCAAACTTATAAAACCATTTTTCATTTACAAGATTAAAAACAAAGGCATCAGACTTTTTTTTTTTAAGATTTTATTTATTTATTTGACAGAGAGAGAGATCACAAGTAGGCAGAGAGGCAGGCAGAGAGAGAGGAGGAAGCAGGCTCCCCACCGATCAGAGAGCCCGATGTGGGCCTCGATTCCAGGACCCTGAGATCATGACCTGAGCCGAAGGCAGAGGCTTTAACCCACTGAGCCAACCAGGCGCCCGGCATCAGACTTTTAAATAGCAACTCTGGGCACTTAAAAACAAGGTAGCAATGGTTATNCTGAGATCATGACCTGAGCCGAAGGCAGAGGCTTTAACCCACTGAGCCAACCAGGCGCCCAGCATCAGACTTTTAAATAGCAACTCTGGGCACTTAAAAACAAGGTAGCAATGGTTACAGAATTCTGAGGGAGAACGATTTCTGATCAAAACTGTTACACCAAAATTCAAAGATGAATAAGCTGTGACTTTGAAGAGAGATAGAGAAAGTACTTACAAATGAGGAATTGAAGTCCTCAGAATAAGTACTTTTTCAACATGAATTGCAGAAACTGCTCTGTATAGCAATCAGAGTTCATGGTTCAGGTTCACTGAGGACAGTACCAGGCAGACTAGGAAGAAGTATAGGTGAAAGAGAAAGAGGGCGATTGGGGGTGGGTAGCTGGGGTCTACCAGCTAAATGCCTAAGAGACAGTTTTAACTTCACTGGTCCATGGTTCTACTTTCTTGGTACAACTGAGCAGTGGAATTTGGAGAAAAACTTAGTGTTCTTTTCAAACTGCATTTGAAGACAGTAACATTGTTTAGGTAAAACATGTTATATTTGATGTCTTTGATAGTATCTTATATTAATCTTCTTTGGAAGTTCAAATTAGTCTATCTGCACTCCTAGAGTACTACCTGACATGTTTTATCACTTGTCTCCAATAGCCCCTGGATGACTGGATATAATGTGATACAAATAATTATTCCTAACTTTTGGACCATGGTCCCTACTCCCTCCCCTACCTTCCATCCCCAAAGGACTTTGAAATTCTCACCAGTAATAAACTGACTAAATGAGCCATATATAATTGTGGTAATTTTGTAGGTTATAATTCATCAAATTTCACCTATTTAATATTTCATCACAATATGTGAATAAGTACTTTTTGCAGACTAGAAAAATAATGTTTGGCAATTATGTGTGCCATTTTTCAACAGTACTACTGTGGTAAATAAAATAGTTTTCAAAATATTAAAAACTGGAGGAAGTTATATAAAGCAAAAAAATCAAATTATAATATTTATATTGGAGAAAAATTAAACTTCCGGGAGACATATCAATAAAAGTAAAGTTCACAATGAAGATGTAATTGTCATGAGAATTCGATTACATGCCGCTCAAAAATTATATAAAATATAAATCCATAGAAACATAGAATCTGACCAAAAAAAGAAAGTACAAAACTAATATTCTAATACTTAATACCTTTTCTCACAATAAATGTGGGTATAGGGCGCCTGGGTGGCTCAGTGGGTTAAAGCTGCTGCCTTCGGCTCAGGTCATGATCCCAGGGTCCTGGGATCGAGGCCCACATCGGGCTCTCTGCTCAGCAGGGAGCCTGCTTCCTCCTCTCTCCTCTCTCTCTGCCTGCCTCTTTGCCTACTTGTAATCTCTCTCTCTGTGTCAAATGAATAAATAAAATCTTTAAAAATAAATAAATAAATAAATGTGGGTATATTTCAGGAATGCAAGATTAGTTTGACATTAAAAATAAACTAATATGCTTAATGAATTATCTAGGCAAAAAGTTAATAGAAACATGTATTCGAAAATATAATTAAAGATTTATTTAGAAAACATGCAATAGCCTTGTGCCAAGTATTATATTTGATTTTAGGAGATACATTAATAGACATATAAATATTAATATATTTCTACCTGTCTTTTGTCACTTATGCCAAAGTTAGAATTATTATCTAGTTTGCTACTATCCTGGATAAGTTACAAAGAGTGATCACGTAGAGACAATTTAATAAGTATCTCAAATGTATAGATCTTATTATAAAACAAGAAAATGATAATATGGATAATTTAAATGTTTCAAAATTGAGAATCTTTTATTTAAAAACAATGTATCAAAATTTATGGAAGACAAGCTATTCAAAGAAAACACACTTCCTTAAAGATGTTATTGATACATTAGAAAATAAGAAATAAAACAGGATTTCAGGGCCCACATTTTAAAAAATAATACAATTTGTAGAAGGTATGAGTAAAAAGTAAGGTAAAGCAAATAGAAAAAGCAGTAACACATTAAAATTATTCAGTGATTTGATCAGCTAGTTCTTTGCAAAGATCAGTAATAAATATTATGGCAAATATACATGAGGACAAATTTCTAACACTAAAATTGCGAATGCTCATAGAGGCAGAGATGCATATAATTTAAAAATTGTAAAACCATCACTTTGAGTAATCCTGGACTGATATATTCAAATGTTTAATTTCCTGAGAAAAACATAAATTGCCAAAAATCAATTCAAAAGTAGAAAATGGGAATAATCAATTGATTATGAGAACAGTTTCAAAAAAAATAATACATGTCCAAAAAATCCCTCTAAATAGAATCTCCTCCATTTCTTTCATGGAAGATAACTATAAAATTTTTTTTAAGATCTTATTTATTTGACAGAGAGAGTGCCAGAGAGAACAAGCAGGGGGAGGGGCAGAGAGAGAGGGAGAGAGAGAGAAAGAGAGAGTGAGAGAGAGAGAGAGAGAGCACGCAAGCAAGCAGGGAGCTCGACCCCGGGATTGATCCCAGGACCCTGGTAGCATGACCTGAGCCGAAGGCAGATGCTTAACGGACTGAGCCACCCAGGTGCCCTGAAAACTATAAAATTTTCAAGGAACAAGCAAAGTGTATTCATAGAACAAAGAACATACAGAATTTTGATAATCCTTCATTTTTAAAAAAAGAAACCAGCATTGCAACTGTAATGAAACCTGAAAAAATTACTTGCAAAATATTCATAAATATCTCATCTACAAATGATTTGGATTTAGATGGAGGTTATTACATGAGTTTATTATAGAGATGGTGAAATAGTTGAACATTAAGGAGCCTATCATTGTAAACCATAAATCATTAAGTCATAGGCAAAATCATATTTATGGCATTTAATTAAATTCATTATTCCTTTCTGATAATGTTTAGCAAATTTAAAGGAGAGTATTATACTTGTACCATGATAATGTTAAAAATCTGAAGCCAGGGGGCACCTGGGTGGTGCAGTTGGTTAAACATCTGTCTTCAGCTTGGGTCATGATCTTAGGGCCCTGGGATCAAGCCCAGAATCAGGCTCCCTGCTTCTCCCTCTCCGTTTGTCCCTCCCCCTGCTTGTGCTTTCTCTGTCTCTCTCAAATAAATAAATAAAATCTTTAAAAAAAAAACGAAGCCAATTATCAACACTATATTTAAGTTGAAATATACCTGAAGTGTAGAAAACTACTTTTTGGAGATGTAATGTATGTTCTATAAAAAGAGGGAAACAGGGGTCTGTGTTCAAATGCATGTGAGAAATGTTTCTTCATTCTCAGAAAGTGTGCTTTTGTATGTGTGTATATAAAGGGGTCCAAGAAGACTTATAGTAAAATAATCCTTCTACCTTTGTTCAACTAAGCTTTGACACAGTAAGTTTTTTTATATTATCAAGTATAGTCCCACACTTCACCTTAGATTCTCAGATCTTAGAGCTGAAAGTTTGCAACCCCTTTATAGACCACTATTTTCCTACCCCATCCCCTGACAACCACTTTTCTATACTGTTTCTATGACTTATACTTTTTTCCCCCCTTTTTTGGATTCCACCTATAAGTTACGCAAAAAAGGCACCTTTGAGCAGCATGAATATTAAAATCTTGTTGAACACTGCAGGTTACCATTAAAAAAAAATAAGACAAAAAAAATAAGACTCAAGGCATATCCACTAAAACCAGGAATAAGACAGATCTTCATAGTCATAGAATTGTTAAGCAATTTTTCTCCCCTATATGGAAATTCCAATCAAGAAAACAAGGAAGAAAGAGGGAAGGTGGGAGGGAAATAACTGAATGGCAAGTATTAGTAAAGAAGAAATAAATTTTTATTATTCTTAAATTTGCAAGATTGCTTTAATCCTAATTGCACCAATGGAAAAGCTTTTAAACTAAGAAGTTTACTAAAATAGCCAGTTATAAAGTCAATACATACCACTTTGTAGCTCTTCTGTATTTCCAGAGAAGATTAGTTACAAATTATAGTTGGAAAAAGCCTTATTCACAAGAACAAAATTTGTAAAACACCTAAGAAAGCATTTTACAAAAAATAGTGCTTGTATGTTAAAAATAACTGCAAAATGGGTTCTGAAAGTATTAAGAATGTGCAAAAATGTACAAAAATTACATGTTAAAAAAAAGTACAGAGATATATTAATTGTTACAAAGAATATATAAGTGGCATAAGAGCATTTGTCCTGGATAGGTACTCTAATGTTGTAAAGAAGCGTATTTGCCTCAAATCTTTAAATTTATAATTCTTTCAAACAAAATACCATTTTCTTTCTGATATTCAAATAAATTGTCCAAATAAATGTGAAAAAAATAATTCTAAACCTTATCCAGGACAATTAAAATAGGATCTCTAACCATGGAAAAGAGAGGTAGTGAAGGTAATTTTTGCCCTGCCAGGTATTAAACTCATTATAAATCAGTAACTATAAACATGGTGTCCTGATAAAAGAATAGGCACACACATAAATGAAATAGGATAAAACGTCCAGAAAAAATCATACAGGTATAATAGGAATATGGTATAAGTATTGTGTAACAAATTTAAAAAGCAATATCATGCCATTGGTGATAAATGAGAACAATGACCAACCCAGGGCAGATAAGGAGTTGGGAGAAAGCTTATCTCATAAACTGCCAAAGGGGAATGTAAACTGGAACAAATTTTCTGGGGAAATGTTCATCAGTTGGTTTCAAAAACGTTCAATTTGTATATATATGTCCTTTGGGCTCTGACTTTCCTCTCGATCTTCTTTAACCAATACAAAATTTTTATTTCTAGTAATCCATTCTGAGAAAATAATCATAAATTTCACAGAGATATTACTCTTAAGGCTGTTAATCTCGCTGTGGTTGAGACTACACACACACACACACACACACAGGGTGAGAGTGAGACTATATATGTATATATGGAGAAAGAAATGGAGGGTCCTGTTGTCCAATAGTAGAAGTTCGATTCAAATATGTTTCCAATATATAATAAAAATATAGCTGTTATTAAGCTTGAGGGGATTGTGTCTGATACAGAAAATTATTTGCAACATAGACTAAAATTTCTACAGTATACAAATACATATGTATACCCACACACCAAGAGATAGACACAAACAAGCACACAGAGACAAAGTAAAAAAGGCAGTCCTTGCTTCATGGTACATTTTGGTTAACACAGCAGGTTGTGTGTGTGTTTCTCTCTCTGTCTCTCTTTCTCTCTCATAGAGAATGTCCTTTTTTGATTTTGGTCATTCACTTCTCCACTCAATTACTTAAGTCCCCTGGATTTTTAAAATTTATACTCAACCCCTCTATCTTAAATATCTTCATATGATTGGGATTTTCATCTGTCTTACAGGTGAAGCCCCTTCCTATGTTTGGAGCCCCCAACCGTATTTCTGTCAAGGAAAAACATTCACTTCCTAATGAAAGCTTCCGTCTCAGTGGGCTTAAAATGGTAACCTCCTCTCTCTTTTTAATAAGGGGGCGATATTTTTCTCATTGGTTTGGCTCTAACATGGACCGGTACAATGTGTTCCTGGATCTCCTGCAGTTCCTTAGAGGAAGTTCGTTGCTTGGCTTTGTGTGTGATGGTGTGTTTCTTGGGTTGCAGCCTATAACGTGCTGTTATTCCTGGGTCAGGTGAAGTCAATAGTAAATTTAATTAATTCCCTTAGTTAAGTCATTTAATTGAAGTAAGTTTTGCTACGACAAGGTATAAAAGGTGCCTAGACTATTTGATTTTGAAAGTTCCATCAAAGCCAAGACATTTTGTTCACTGTAGCCTCAGGTGGTCTTTGTTACAAGATTTTCCTTGTGCTGTAATGGGTGTGTGAAAAGAAATCGTATTTGACGTGCGTTGCCCTTGCTGCTGGAGCTTTGGCAGTATAGGCTTCAAATCTCACATGAAAACAAAAACAGATCTTACAAAGCAAACAATTAATAGTAATAAATTACCCAGCATTATACAAACATTTTAGAAGTTAAAAAGTGGAAGTTTGCAAATTAAATTTATATTCAGTGCATTTATGCAATAAATACATATATGCAAAACATATGCAATAAATATTATGTAATATCTGTAATCCGTCAAATGACAACTGTTAGGGCTCTTACCAACTGTGCTAATTTTTTTTTTCCATTTCTGTTTTGTGACTAAGTAGAAGAAAGCCATGGGAAAAACATATATTTGAATGATTGTAGGAAAATAAGAAATTCCCTTCCTTAAAATAGTAAAATGATCATTATTTTACTGATAATAAGAGAAGTTTTATTTTCTTTGACATATTTTACACATAGTACCCCTTCAGGGTCATAAACACAATGCTTACAGCCAGAAATATCCGAACGTATATTTTGATCTGTTCCATGGTGAAAAATCTTAACTCGAACTCAAGAAGAAGAAAACCTGTGATCTTATGTGAGAAGTCGTCCTAGGTTTTATTTTAAGGTAGATGTCTAAATCTGTCATGGAAATGAAAAATTAGATTTGCTCACTTTCAAGAATTGATACAGGCTTTGAGACTTAAAGACAATGATGTCCCAGCTTGTAGAAAAATATAATTACTTTGCTGATTCTATTTTTTTCTCTCCTGGTTTTCTTCCTCTCCTTCTCACAGCTTTGTCCATTTTATCTGTTCAGAAAAATAAGCCTGAGAGCTTACATACACAAAGAAAAGATGAAATGTCACCTCCAGAACTCCCATCAAAGGCAAACTCAAACTAAATATCCTAACAAAGGTAAATGAACAATGAACTAAAACATGGTAACAGATATGTAATGAACTACAAAAAAAATAGATCAATAATTGCCCTCGAGAACTGTGGAAATTATAGTGTCCCTGATCCAAACAGGAGACTATTTTGCTGCAGTATTTTGTGAGCAGAGCTCTCCTGTGGGATCGGGCTGCAGAGGACATTTTAGTGGGAGGAAGAGAGCAATAGGAAGAGGAGTATGATTCATGTTCGGCATCTCAAGTGGAGGATAGAGTGCAAGCATTGAATAATGAAACAAAGAGAAGATATTCAGCATGCCAGGAAGGTTACTGTTAGAGAGCTGTTAGAATTATTTAAAAAGGTTACTCTATGAATAAACATGCTTCATCAAGGTCTCTTACACATGCAAAGAGAGATGCTAATGAATAATAAAAGAGTAATGGGGACTGGCGAAGAAATTAATGTTAATCTTATCCAAAGCAGATACAAATTAATATTGGAGCAACATTTTTGTAATCACTTCTCAAGGCAAAAATTCAATTAATGTGACTATATCAATATTTCAAATCTTAGTCCCTTGAAAGTATACTTGTCTCTCTTCATATAAGCTTGCTCTCCTCTGTGAACAGCTGTAGCTGATCTTGTCAATACTTGGGGAGATTTCTAAATGGTGTAGCTGGAAGAAATTGGGACCAGTTCTATAAACCACAGACCTATGATGCAGAATTGCTTTAGGGCACGTTTCAGTTAGGAAGTTCAGTTTAGAGAAGAGTAATTACTCTATAGGAAATAGATATGTAAGCGCAGAATGGTGTGCCTTACTTCATGATTTTATTTACAATTGTACACACACACACACGTGGGAGAAAGCTGCCTGTAATTTCTGGAGAACACATTTTTATGTACACGTTTATAGTCACAGACTATATATATATGTGTGTGTGTGTATATAAAGTGACATATATATGTCATATAATATATAAATTTACATATATTTACCCGTATACTATTTGTGTTTAAATAGCATCCTATCAAGTGGATCAGCATGGGAAAATCTATTGTAACAACACCAAAGGAGACTGTGGTTCTACCAGGAAAGAAATAATTATGTAAACCAAAGTTGAAATAGATTTCTGTTCTGAGCCAAATTTTATCCTTTGTCTGCTTTGGAGATAGGAAAAAGAAATGAGTATTTTCCTAGGAATTATTAATATATCTGAGTTTTTTTCCACTAGAGGCTTATTTTTTCTCATGTCTTTTTTCTTTTGTTGGTAGTCACTAGATACATTTTCTATAGTGAGTTTTTCCTCTTGGTTGGCATACAGTAGAAATGCCTGTCATAGTTTGTTTAAGGTGTCAGAGACTTAGAAAAAGTTTATGAAACTAAATGGACTCCTTGAATAAGTGTTTTGCGGCTGGGCAGAATGTGTTGTTTATGTTGTAATGCCCTGACAGGTTTATGTAATAAGAGGTGCTAACACCACCATACTATGATAGATTGGACTTATTTGAAGCATGGTGCTGTAGACAAATAGGCTTACATGCTGTTGTTTGCAAAACCAAATGACGATCCAAAGCAAGTCATCCTATTAAAATAACTGCCTGGACAATCTCACTTCTGTACTTTTAATAGACAGTGTATCATTCCCATAATGAAAGAAACACGAAATGGTTTCCATACTGAATGAGTTCCCTAGAGGTGCTGGGATTTGTCTCATTATATAAAGCTTTTCCGTCACCATTGTGATACCTCCCTTCTCATCTTGGCTTCTCATCCGAGTGGAGAATTTCCTGTCAACAGCTTTAGCCTGGCTAAACCTGCATAACACAGAAGAGGGAAGTGCTGGAGAGAAGATTACTTTTTTTCCATTTATGTAGAAAATGAGACCCAGTATTCCTGCCTGAGAAGGATTACTCACTGATAGGGAGAACATTCTGCACTCTCATTAAAAAAGGCAGTCTACAATTTTATTTTATTTTATTTTTAAAGAAGTTGGATATGGCAGGAGAGACTATCTGAGATTTCATGCTGTTAAATTCACCAGGGGGAGAAAAATCACCGCTTGTGTATTCTCCTCAGACACCTTTGGTAACTAACGGCCCAATACGGTACTGATAGCTTCCATGGCCAGCAGTCCTACCACCTGCCTCAATAATTTTGACTGGAGGAAGAAGGTTAATATGATGGAATAAAATGAACTTTGTCAAGGAAAATTAAAGTTCAGTTATTAACTGACAAGCCCAAGAATTTTCTGAGAAAGTATGTTACTGTGCTGCTCTGTGATTCCCCTTGCATTTCTGCTGCTTCTCTTCGCTTTTGTTCACAGATTGTCCTTTGGGCAGCCACTGTGTCACAGCAGAGTTATTTCTTCTTGTCCTACCATGTTCCTTTCTGTCATCATCACCATCATTGTCATCATCACCACCAATTATCGGGTACTTAAAACTCATTATACATTTTACAGAATTTTACGTTTTACCCCCCAAAAATGGGACTTTGAGAGGATAATTAACTTCCATAAAATCACACTGTTAATAAATGGATGAAATAAGATCCAAACCCATATCTGAATCCAAAGACAAGGCATTTAACCACTCCGCAATACTGCCTCAACAATAATGTCCTGATACTATTGCTTTTTCCGGCATAATTCTTATATAAAATTTTCCAGTTATCATGTTCTATTCTTAAATTACCAGATTTGGGTAAATTGCCCTGTGGGACAGTTATGCCTTAATAAACCTCCTCCAGGATATCAGGCTCAAGGAACAATGTGCCTTGATTTAACATGCAGCAAGAAGAACAAATTAGCATTCATGGATTTATTCTTTGACAAGTAATCAAGTGGTTTAATTTTATTTGATACTGATTTCTAAATGGTTATTCTGGACATATTTTTAAAGGCATGAATAGCAATGAAGTGAAGCCTGTTTTTTTTTTCCTTTGTTCATTTTATTAATTTCTCACCTAGCAGTTTAATTTTCTTATTTGCAAAAAGGGTGTGCAAAAAGAATTTAAGATTTAATTGCTGATGGAAAAGGTTAAAAAAATGTGTAGTCCTATTATTGTTTTTAATAGAGGAATTGAACTAATCAGATGTAAGATAAATGAAGCAAAATAAAGATGATTAAAGAACTTAATTCCTAAAAGGAATGGAATCCTGCTGTTTGCAACGACATGGATGGAGCTAGAGGGTATCATGCTAAGTGAAATAAGCCAGTCAGAGAAAGACAAATACCATATGATCTCACTCATATGTGGAATTTAAGAAACAAAACAAATGAGCAAAGGAAAAAAAAAAAAGAGAGAGAGAGAGACAAACCAAGTAACTTACTCTTAATCATAACGAACTAACTGATGTTACCAGAGGGGAGGTGAGTAGGGGAATGGGGAAAAATACATGATGGAGATTAAGGAGTGTACTTGTCCTGATGAGCACTGAATAATATATAGAATTATTGAGTCACTATAGTATACACCTGAAAGTATTATAACACTGTATGTCAGCTACACTGGAATTTAAAAAAAAAAACCTTAATAAAGACAAGAATTACCGAAATTCACTAATGAACCACTAATGAAATCTGTAGTAAGCACTTGGTCATAGGGAAAGGCTGGAAGAAGGTATTTCTGAGGCTTACAGATACAGTTCATCACCTAAATGTTAGCACCCTCTTTAGTGTACTCTGAATGATTCCATGTCACCTTCTACGGAATATGTTCTAGATCCCATCCTATGGGGGAAATAAATCTCTTCAAGATCAGCATAGAATAACAAAGCTAGATAGCCTGCTAGTAAAAGCCAGCAGATAAACTAGTGTGTTATTTTCATGGATATTTTAACGTTCGTTATTTCCCGGCATCCATCATCTTTGGGGGAATTCTCTCTTCCTCCTTTTATGCAGTGATAGTTGGACTGTAATTCAAAGCCTATATTGGCTCTCACCACGAAGTTAAAAGGACCGTGGCAGTTCCTTTAACAAGTCTTTTCCCTTACAATCCCAATATTGCGAAGGAAAGTATAATCAGACCCTCTCCCACGGGACGCTGAATCTTAAGTGAACAAGGCAGAGACAGATAAAGTGATTGGGTTTTATTCTAACCATGGTACCTTGGTGACTGGGGATTCCTGCTCTAATAATTTTTTGAACTTCAGTGTTGTTGAAAACCAACCTCCGCTCTTTGGAGCCAAAATACAACGCGAAGACAGGGTTTGAGATAAAGAGAAATAATAACTCTATTGCTCTTTTGCAAAGAAGGCTGCAGCAGGCTCTGGCCTTCAAAAACTACAGGCCCTCCCAGAGGAAGGGGCTGGGGGTGGTTTATAGGGAAATACAGGATCTAGGTGGTTTCCACAAGAATTGGGTATGTGCTACCAGCTCCATTCCTCATGTTTTCAGGGGGTGTGGGCTCCTGAGACAAAAGGCTAGGAAGGGAGGAGAGGAGGTTTGTGGAAGAGAGGAAAAAGATTACTTTAAAATTGAACTTCACTGAAGCATTAATGTAGTGATTTTGATTTTTTGTTCAACTTCATACTATCACGTGGTTTCACCAGGACTCTCCCAAACTTGGTTTGTTAATTTTACCTCCGCATTAGTAAGATCCCTGGCATCTTTCCAATTAATTCTTTGTCTGGATGGGGTCACTTTTTATTGCTTACATCTAAAATAGTAAATGGCTAAAGTTCCAGAAGCCAAATACAGATATCCAGATTTTGTGGTTAAACAGATAGAATTTATGCTTTATTAAGGATAGTTCCATGCCCAAACCATCACATGTCATTAACATAAGGGGAAGCCAATTTGATGACCATATTCCTTAAAGCTAATTTACTATCCCTATCTAATCAAGTCTGAAGGCCTTCTCTCCCCAATCTATCTCATACCTAGTTGTTATCTCTCTGTCGTCACTGCCAAACCTTTATCCAGCACGCCATTTTCTCTCTTTGCTTAGCAGGTGCAATATCTTTTTATTTGCCCTTCAATTTTTGCTCTCCTCCAGTCTGATATCCACTCAACACCCTCAGAAATACTTTTAAAATATAAATTTTATCATTTCACTACCCTGTTAAACTTCTTTGATAGCTGCCAGTTACTTCAAACCATCGTGCTCTGCAAGGCCTTGGATAATCTAGCCTGTGGAGCACTTTTAAACCTCATCTGGTACCATTCTTATTCATAAGCCACTTCTAATTTATTTCAGTTTCTGAAAAATTCCAAAAATGGTATCCACCTCAAGCTTTCAGCTCTAAGCTTAAATGAGACCTCCTCAGAAAATTCTTCCCTAACTAGTTTGTTTTCACTTACTTGACCTTTTTTGTTTACTCCATTGCTTTATCATATTTTAAGGACATGTTATTTGTTTTTCATTTGTTTGTTTTGTGTAGGCAATGGAATGTAAGATCCATGAGGGCATAGCGATTCGCAGATACATCCCCTGTGGGTAGCATAGTGCTAGCTCATAATGTCCTCTCAATAAATATTTTGTGAATAAATAATGCATGTTTTCTATGCAGATCAGAACTGAATTGCTTTTTTTAATGATAACACAGTATATTATTATATTATCCTCTTGTCCTTAAAATTAAAGTGCTTTTTGTTTTAGTTACACATTTCATGTTTTAGTTCTTAAAAATTTTATACAAACCTTCATGTAAGCTTGTCTTTATAGATTATAAAATGAATAGTACTTTGAAGTGTTAATGCCTATTTTCTTTGTTTTGTAGAACAGTAATGAGATTAAAATGAAGACAGTAGAAGCAGGAAATCTACTAAAATTTCACCAGAGAATAAGCTTATAAATTACTTCTGGTATTAAGGGAAACTTAGCAAGTCTCCCCTTTACCTGTAAAGCTTTTCTCTGTTGTGAACAACACAGGATTCCAAGATCTCAGAGACCATGAAATGCTGCACTTGAACTACTATGTGCTGTGTCAGACAAATCTCCATGTTGCTCCTTAGAACAATACACCCTAAAGAAATTTTCATTATCAAGTTAGAAGGAAAGAGAGCACAACACTTTTGAGAGAAATAACTCAAATTCTTCTCCTTGGGAGCAATTATATATTAAAAATAGTATTTTAAAAATAGGACATAGGGAGTGCTGTGCTCTTCTCTTTCCACCCTAGCAATACACATACACACAAATGAAGAATGAAGAGAAATTACATTAATAAGAAAATTATGCCCTAAGAAAACAAAAATTGGGGAAAATCCTGTGCACATAAAATATGTACTCTGATTTCCATTTTATTTTTTTATTTTTTTGAAGATTTATTTATTTGACACAGAGAGAGAGATAACAAGTAGGCAGAGAGGCAGGCAGAGAGAGAGGAGGAAGCAGGTTCCCTGCTCGATCCCAGGACCCTGAGATCATGACCTGAGCTGCAGGCAGAGGCTTTAACCCACTGAGCCACCCACGCGCCCCTGATTTCCATTTTAAATATAATTTTCATATTTAAGTTGTAACAGTGTTAAATATGATACAATATGCCATTTGTTGAATCTCGTCTCGGCAAGGAGATTAACAAAGAGGAAAGTATCTTAGTCTTTGATTTCTCTTTCTTAGAAAAATACAGTGAAGATATTGCTTCTATGAAGCAAGCGTATAAAATTTTATTATTGGAAAAGGAAGAGAACACTGACAAGCTCTGTTTTTGTTTTCTCTTATTTAGTGTTCTGATCACAACATTTCATCTAAAATATCACTAATTTAGATTAAAATTATTAAGATACTACCAATGATTAGTTATTCACTTGGGTGAGACAGATATTCTAAATCCAATTAACAAGCATTATGAAATACCTTCTATCTAAAAAGTATCAGGCAGAGGTATTTTTCAAAGGCTCTTCTCAAGTAAATTTCAGTTTACCAGACTAAATAGGACCTGCACAAATTAGGAGAGAAGTTCAGGCTTCTCAAGGATGACTGAGGGTAATCATTTAGAGGTCATGGTAAAATGCAGATTCTGTTTCAATAGATCTGGTACTGAGCCTAGAATCTGCATTTCCTTCTTTCTTTTTTTCTTTCTTTTTTTAAACATTTTACTTATTAGAGAGAGAGAGAGAGAGAGAGAGAGAGATTACTAGCAGGAGAGAAGGGTAGAGGGAGTAGCAGACTCCCTGCTGAGCAGGGAGCCCAGTGCAGGACTTGATCCCAGGACCGAGTCACCTAGGTGCCCCTAGAATTTGCTGTTTCTAACAAGCATCAAAGTAATGCTTATTTTGCTGATATACAGACCAAACTTTGAGGAGAAAAAGTACAGAAAAGAGTGGATTTGAAGTATGTGTCAAAGAGGGAGCTTTCCCTTAATCAGAAAATTGCACTTGAGTGGAGATAGTCTAGAAACACAGAAACTGTGTCAGTTAGGGAATACAGGTAGAAAAGTGTCCTTTCAGGATGGAAATTGATCACTACTATGACTTTTTTTGGACTGAGGGATATTGATCACTTGCTCTGTTCCATGTAATGTATAAGGCTTTACTAAACATACTTGGTATACCTCAAGATTTACTGATGGTTACTGCAAATGTTTAACTTTGAAAGCAGTAATCAAAGACCCCCTTCTCAGGAAATTGAATGTTTCTCTTCTCTGATATTCCTGAAATTTCCAGTAATACTTTCATTAGATGTAACTCCGAGGCCATTTTATGAAGTTTTATTGCAAATACAATCATCACCATTCTATTCTTTTGCTATGTAAGCCCCTGCCTGCTTCATTTATGCCGAAGGAAAGTGCTCCCTGCTTCTTGTAGTCAGCCTTTTGGAAGGTGTTTCCACTGCAGAAGGAGTAGGATTCCTATATGGTACATCTTTATTTCTCAGAGTAAACAGAACCTGGGGAGCAACTGGGGGGCTCAGTTGGTTAAGTATCTGCCTTCTGCTCAGGTCATGCTCCCAGGGTCCTGGGATGGAGCCCCGAGTCTGGCTCCCTGCTCAGCAGAGAGCCTGCTTCTCCTTTTCCCTCTGCCTGCTGCTCTGCCTACTTGTGCTCTCTCTCTCTCTGTCAAATAAATAAATAAATAAAATGTAAAAACAAAAACAGAACCTGGGAGTGAAAAGAAGGAAGATCCCACATGGATCTCAGGTTGGAGTGGCCGGGTGCACACCTTACATGTCAACTGTAATCATTCCAGGCCCTGCCCCTCGGTTTGGCCCTTTCTTCTAGATATATCTCCTTATTCTATCCCTTCATCTGGCTTCCTGCAACAACTCCTGGTTCTTCAGATAAGTCTGCTAGTAAGGACAAAGTCATGCTCTTTTGCACTGTACTCCTAGACCCTGTATAAATCAAAACATGTAGCCGGATAACGTTTCAGTAAAATCATATGTTCTGTGACATTTTTCTAAACACTGGAACTTCAAGTTATATTCAAGAGATTGGTCTACGTAGAGCACTAAGGGTCCTTCTAAAAAGTATGCACGCCAGCAGTGTATTGCTGCCCACCAAATCTGAGTCTCTGGTCTGGCTCAGACATTCTAACTTCTCACTTGTGCACTATCATTTAATCTTAGCAACCGCCATATAAACTAGGTATCTCCATTTCAAGCATCATTTTAAGCATGGAAACATCTAAACCTCAAGGAAATAACATTCACAAAGTCAGACAGCTAGTAAACGATAAGGCCAGAAATTTTCACCCACCTGGATCTGAAAGATAACACTGATTCTAGTGAAATAATACCTAATATTTCTTAACCATTTGATGTATGTCGTTCAGTGTTCCAAGCACCAGACCTGGCACATTTGCTCCTCACGACAAACCAAGAAGGTAAGAGTTTTATAGGTGAAGCCATTGAAGCAAAGAGGGGCATTGCAAGGTCACATAAAAAGTAAATGGAAGAACTAGGATTCAAATGCGGACATTGTAGGTATATACCACACTCTGAACCACTACCTCTCTGACTTTCTGTGAAAGCTGTATTAGAGTACACTGAGACTAGAGGTAAGAGATCAGGGTAATAGATTATTACTGAAGTGTTACCTAACCTAAAGGTGCTGGTTTGAGGCAACCATATGCAGTGTGATATGAAGTAGCTGGTTACAGGATATGAAGTAGCTGGTTAGCACTGTGGAAATCTTTGTCAGGGCGGAGAGGAGGTCAAAAGGTACAATGCCAGTCCACTGAACTGGGTCTGCAGAATCCTGGGAACCAAAGAGAAAACAATACTGGAGCGAGATTAGGTTGAGAGAATCATGAGGAAGGACATGAATTGCCAAAGCTGAAGAGAGACTCTCAAATGGAGAATTTCTCTGAGAGTAAAAGGTGGTGTTGAAAGCATGAATCTTGGGTGGTGATGTGCATCCAGTCTAATTTCTTCCAACTACCATGGAGACCCATTTAAATTAAGTTTCAGTTCTCACTTCCCAGAATTTCCCTTTTTGTGTTTTTAAAATAAAAATTGTAGGGCGCCTGGGTGGCTCAGTGGGTTAAAAGCTTCTGCCTTCGGCTCAGGTCATGATCTCAGGGTCCTAGGATCGAGGCCCGCATCGGGCTCCCTGATCGGCGGGGAGCCTGCTTCCTCCTCTCTCTCTGCCTGCCTCTCTGCCTACTTGTGATCTTTCCCTGTCAAATTAAAAAAAAATCTTTAAAATAAAAATTGTATATACTTAAGGTATATAGCATGATGATTTGATATACATAGTGTGATAATTCCCACAACCAGGTTAATTTACATATCCATGTCTTCACATAGTTACCATATTGTGTGTGTGTGTGTGTGTGTGAGAGAGAGAGAGAGAGCACACCTGAAATCCTTCTTTGCAAATTTTGAGTATTCAATGTATGAGAAACTAAAGTCTGGTTTCAAAATCTGCCTCAATGTGAAATAAACCAAAAGTCAAAGTGTGAACTAATTTATAATTTATGTGGAAGAAGAGCAGTCCATAAACGTGACAGGCAGGGTATAGAGCATTGGAAAATTCTGTGTGATTCCTCATATGCAAGAGATGAGATAGAGAAGTGAATCGAAGTTGGGGACACTCTTTTCATCCATCACTTCCAGGATCTACCATTAGTTATTCTATCTGCTTTGGTAGTATATATGACTCTTCCACTAACTACTTGTGCAAGTCAGGGGAGTATCTCAGGCTTAACCCATTCTTCAGTGACCTTTGATGCTGGGGCTGGAACTCCAAACCACATTCTCTTTTTCCAGTTGGCTCCCTGTTATGCTCTGCTGATAGGCAGGCCTTGGAGGGAAAATAGGAGATTGGAAAGGGTAGAAGAAACTTGTTCCTTCCTCCTTCTGTCACTATTATTCTAGCAGTGTGTCTTCACTTCGGCAGTGGCAATTCATTCCAGTTAGTAGTAGTTGAATTCATTTTGAAGTTTGTCCAAGATTTGCAGAACCGGGCTCATTGCATCCCCTTAGAGATACCAGCACAAACCAACTATTTTGACTAACAGCTCCTTGGGGCCCCTCTTCTGAAGTTAGAGGCAGCAGCACAGACCTCGTGGCATTCTCTATTTAGCAGCCTGTGCTTCAGCTTTGCAGAATCCTTCCTAGAAGCTCCTAAATTTCAATTTTAATAATTCTAGCTTTGTCTTGGCCCTAGGGTTGGAAGCTGCCCCCTGAAATTGCTACCTCTGTGATAGCTTGCTCTCTTTTTGACTCCAGTTCTTCAGTACCTAATTAGCAGTCTTTACACACACACACACACACACACACACACACACACACACACACACACACACAGGGTTTTAAAAAATTACATGGTTTCTGCATCCTAAGTATACTCAGACTATTAACCTCAGAAAGTCCTGGAGACTTAATTTTGTTATTAAAAAGAAGGGTTTTTACTAGACAAAGACCAATGTTCCTTTTAGCTGTATGTTCTGTGACTACTTGGATGTACTTCACAGTTCCATTCTTAAAATATGTGCTCACAAATTGGGTAAAAGAAAAGACCTGGAAGTCTTACTTGGTGTTTCACTTACTATTGTGTTTATAAGGACTTTCAGACTAGCTAATAGTCCCATAAAAGACCCTCCTGAATATAAAGTCACAATACATTTCAATGAAGTTCAGAGGAATACACACTAGATGAATGCAGGGTTGGTACAGGGATGCTAACTGGGGAAGGAAAGTACAAGTCAGGACCTGAGCCATCATAATTCAAGAATAAGATAGTAATTGTTACTATTATTATTATTTATTGAACACATTGATACCTGACACATGTTAATCCTTTAACACATATTTAATCCATTCAACGACCCTATGTAGTTGTGGTGGTGTTTTCTATTAACCCCTTATTGTCAATGAAGAAACCAAGGTTTATATAGCTTGCTTTTATCCATAATCAGTGAAGAGTAGGGCTGGATTCCAATGCTAATCCAAGTTGTTCCAAAGCTCCTTCTCTTAATCATTATACTTAACTCCCTGTCATGAAGGCACTGGACCAGGGAGAGAGTAGGACCATTAATGGGGCCAAAAGACAGATTATTAATAATAAGATATTAAATGCAAATGTTACATACATCAACCTCTGTTTCTCAATATACCTTTATTGCTATTTCTTTTATTTGAATATGAATTTTGTGGCCTTTAATCAGTCACTCTTTTATCACTTTTTGTTTTTATTCTCAAGTACCAATTTTCTATCAATGATCATAGCTAAGCCATAGTTACTTAAAAACAATACTGAAGTAGGTCCAGCAACTAAAATACATAATGCTGTGTGAATTTATTTTATTCTTAATTCCTAAAAATTAATAATTTATATCTGCATGTGACTTTGCTTATATTCTGTTTAACTTTGATTCACATACATTAATATCTTGTGTAGCTAGCTACTGCAAACAAAGCTGAGTTTGTTGGAAAACTCAAAAAAGAGATTGATCCAGACAAAAATTATAGGCTTTAGTCTTAGATAATGACTAATAAAAACAAACCAATGTTTCTAATTGATACCAGGCAAGACATCATGAAACTTTGTCCAAATGTATGGTGTATATGCATATAACAAAGAAACTAACATAGCTAATAAGGCCATATTATCTCTATCTTGACATTGTTTATGATGTCCTATTTTTACATAGTAAACCCGCAAAAGTATTGGTGAGAATGAACATGAACAAATTTCTAAACTCAGTTCCCTGTCTAGAAATTCAAGAAGATTGGAAGATACTATGTGCCCATCCATCAGGGAAGTTATCAAGTTTAACAGGATGGCATCTATGAAGTACTCAGAGCTCCCGAGGGAACCATCTTGCATAAACATGGGTTATTACTATTATAAAGTAGCAAATGATCCTGGGCATGTGGTTAGACTGTTAAGAAACTTAGTGTAAAAAAGCAGTAAAGAAAAAAAAAAGAGAGAAAAGAAAAAGAAGACTGAAGAATATTAACAGAAAGGGAAAAATGCTGTTTTAAGAATTATAACCAGAAGTCAAAAGACCAAAAATTTATAGGTTACTGACTGGATGCTGCTCTTTCCCCTTTGAGCTCTTCTGGTGGCTGTGCAAATGCCTGGAAATCTAATGAGGCCATCTTTCTCATGACATATCAAACATCCCACCCTGAGACACAGCCAAAAATACCACAAGAAAGAATGGCCCTTCTCATAGTATCCCAGCCTTCCTTTTCCAGATGGATGGTATAATAAAAATATTCTTCCAATTATTTCAGGGGCTTAAAAGAAAAAAAAAGAAGATACAGCTTAAGTTCAGTTCTGAAAAGGCGTGAAGCTGTCAGCAAAGCTATTTTTGAACAAGTTGGCCATTCCTTGTAAAGATTCTTTAAAGAAAACTTTTCTGCCCTGTTTAAAAAAAAATATTAGAGGGAAGGCAGAAGATTCACCCCCTATATCATAGTAGCAGTGGTAGAAATACAGTGTGGAAGTTTGTGAAGTCATTTGAAATCTTGAAACACTCAGACAAAAGACACAGGTAAATACAGGAATACTGAACTCAGTTTTGCAGTGGCATCAAAAGTACTCCATTGTAAGATTTCCTCAGAGGATTGTTTGAGGGATGAAGTCTAAGTGCTGCAGTGCATTCCTTCCTAATTTCTCTCTCTAGAACAGACGACTTCAACTCTTCTTTGAAGGCTTCTCATAATATGAGTCTATGCAAATGCCTGCCTAAAGTGACTAGTGGAGTATCAGTGCCCAAGGACCAAGCTGAACTGGTGGAATACGCTGCACCGCATAGATGGATTCTCCCGTCCGGTTCATTTTCTGTTAGCATATGAACATGCAAGGGGCATGGTGTCATCAGCATGGAGAAACATCTCTCTCGTGACACATATTTTGACTGAATACAAATTTCCTTAAGTAAGAATAATGCTCAGTGGAAACTGAATTATAGAGAAGTGCTATCTTTCCAAAATTGAATCCAAAAGTGATAAGGTAGTTAAGGGAGCTAACTCAATAGGGCATTGCAACAGGGAGCATCTCTGACTTGTAAAAACACTCATGTTTTTCCACGTACCTGAATTTTATGGTTAAAATGGGCAAGTCTGTTTTGCTCTCTGAATAGAGTCAGAGCAGAATCTTACAATTTTTCATGTGGCAGAGCAGGTAAATACACATGGACAGTTCAATTTCTTTCGTGGTTAGCGGTTAGAATCAAAGTCAGTAGTTCTTTTATTCTGGCTACCACTAGTACATGTTCAGTAGTCAAGAAGAGATGGAATCCTTTTTTACTTAAAATGATCTTTTGAAAGGAGTCAATATCAATCTCTTGCCCCCAGAGAGGGTTCCATTGAAAATTACTGAATGCTACTTAGGCGCTAAAAAGGTTCTCTGGTTTCTATATGGGATGCTTGTCATTTATTTATTCAAATGTATTATGTTTTGTTATGAACATATCCCTGTTTGTGAGTTTATTACCTTTGGTCTTAAGCATTTACATAGCACTTCTATTTAAAAAGGATATGCTGCAGTCATTTTTACTAGTTATTCTTCACAGCACCCTGCTGAAATAGAACATTATTATGCTTATCTCATAGATAAAGAACAAACTCAAGCAGGGCTTAGAAGTATGGCAATTTTTAATTGATGCATTTAGAATTAAGAGATGTGACTTCAAGGTTCATTGTTTCACCAGGTGAGCCAATAAAAATGTTTTGAAAAGGAAACAAGGAATTCAAGTGCACTTTTTGCTCAGTTCACTGAGATTTGTATGTTTGTTGCCTCCCAATACAATAAACATGTATGTGGGTAAAATAATTTGTCACAAAATGTCCTCAGTATACATAAGTATACATATATATTCAAATATTCAACTAAGAATGCATGCTTCCTAAGAGAAAGTCTGGATGAATCAGTTGCTACTTTTATTGCAAGATTATCTTCCAATTCCTCTTTTTCCAGGACATAACATCTCTGGAGGAGGCCATACTGGCTTTTTTGAAAATTGTTCATTTGCTTTCTGCAGCTGTTTCTGCATTGATATGTATGGTTGACATTTACACCTGTTCATGCCCCTGCTCAAGACTCAGTAGTTGCAAAGACCACAGATTCAGGCAGTTTAGCCACCTTAAACCAGTTATTTCAGCACTATCTACCCATAGAACACTTAATCAAGGTCATTAACTCCACTTGATGTTCTGTCGTACAGCTGGGAGAGAATCTGTATAGTTTTTTATTCTTGGAGCTTTATTGTATTCCAAGTAATTAATTCAAAAAGTACTTCATGAAGGATGTAAAAGAACATCATAGATGGTGGGGATGAAAATCGATGTAGTAGGTCTAAATGAGGTCTCAATTAGTTGATATATGTAGTATTTATTACTGGAAGTGACTGTGCCCACTTAAAACTGTCCTTCTTGCTTTAGACTCACCCTCTCACCCCATGCAGACCAGACTATGGCTCCATCATTTTGGTGGAGTAAGGAGTGCAGTTTGCTTTTTCATGCCCCCTGTCTGTTTTCTCTCCCATTGTCGTTGGCGTGTGTTGGAGTGGTTGGAGAGAAATAGGAAAAATAAGGCTTACTTTAGTAATTCATTTTCAGTATCTATTTCCTTATGAAGACCAACAGTCTTTGTTTGTGTAGGAGATGGCTCTCCCATTCTGTTGATCATCCCTGTTGACCTAGCTTATTTTCAAAAGGTGTGTTGTGCGTTAGTGGAGGTCTTACTAGGCCTTGCTTACGTAGGACAGAATTTCAGTTACCTTTCCTAAGTGTTTGTGGTCCCACATTTCCATCTGGTCCCCAGCAGGCAGCAGTGAACTGAAGTCCTCTGATGAGATCACAGGAAACCCAGGGCTCAAGTCTCATCTGCCTCAGTCTCTGTCTTTCACTGCCTCAGTCTGTGTCTTGGAAACCTGTAACTCCTTGCCTTCTGTCCTCTGGTCTGACTACAGGCAATCTGTCTACAGTTCTCACTCCCATGCTCAGGCAGCATATGGACGTAATGGTATATGCTGATTGCATAGCAGAAATCCAGTGGCAAAACAAAATTCTAAAACTTCTTCCTTCAGGGATTTGCAAATCTTCAGGCAGTTCTCTCAACAGTCCCTTACTAGTTTTTTGGAAAAACAGTAGAGCAACTTTCACAAACAATGTACTTTGCTCAAAGGCAACTTCTTCTCACACCTGGTGACTCTTACTCTCTTTGGTAATGGCTTGCATCCCAGTTTGCCCAGACAGCCCTGGGGTCTCACAAAGAAGTGAATTTCCATCAGTGCTTCCTTTAGAATTTAGTAACTCTTTCTCAATTGTTCAGTAGCTTGCAGAGCAGGGTTTAGGGGGTAATGCAGTGATTGGAGAGTTCTCATACAGTTCTTCACTCTGTCTTTTTACATGTGTACATAAGAATAAGACACCATTAATATCCTCACAGCATGTTCTAATTGATAAGCCACAGCACATATACCCTAAGGGTTATAAATCAAATATGACAACATACCAAAAAAAGAATAACTATTTATGAAGTGGTAAGTAAGGCAAGGCATCCTGGAGAAGAGATATTTGAATGATGAAATGAAGAATGAACAGGACCAAAGAAAGTAGTTCCATAGTTCATCTCTCCAGATGAGGCAGTAACTCTTTAAAAATAATATGCCAGGGCGCTTCGGTGGCTCAGTGGGTTAAAGCCTCTGCCTTCGGCTCAGGTCATGATCTCAGGGTCCTGGGATCGAGGCCCGCATCAGGCTCTCTGCTCAGCAGGGAGCCTGCTTCCTCCTCTCTCTCTGCCTGCCTCTCTGCCTACTTGTGATCTCTCTCTGTGTCAAATAAATAAATAAAATCTTTAAAAAAATAATAAAAATAAAAATAATATGCCAATTTTTTTCCTTCTCCATTATCAAAGGAAAAATTTGCACCAGACAAACAAAGGAAAGGAATTTATCTAAGACTGTTATAGTAAAGGAGAGAAATTAACTCAACTTCATGGAAACAAAAGACAGGAGTGTTTTTAAGAACTGTGTTGAGCTAGTGAAAATGTACCAGAGGACAGTAATGGGAGCTCGATCAGTGGGAGGTGGTGAGCACATTGAGTTATTCCTGTATTTGCAAGTACTTTTTCTGTGATTGTGTTTGTTAACTGGTACCTGTCCGAAGTTAGTCTCCTGTCTTAGACTTCACCTAAATTGGGCTCCTACTTGCCCACAGAGATGGGGAGATAGGGATGCTATCTCCTTTGAGGCTTAGATTTCAAAAAGATGGTGCCTAGGACCTGGGGAAAGACTCCCTCAGGTTGAAAAACTTACAAGAGACTGGGAGAAGATTTACATACATATCAAAAGGGCAGAAAAAATTTACAGTTGCAAGTAACTGTAAAGTAACTCCTACCGGAAAAGGGAGACCAGGGGCCTATAGTTAGGAAGAACCCTGGATAAAGTTAGGCAAGTTAAGGGGAACATTATGACCATCTTGGTCACCATTGTTTATGGAGAGAGAGGTTGAATGTTGGCAAATAGATTAAACTATGAAGGAGAGAGGGGAGCAGACCGTGGTTATCAACTTTCCAGAAAGGAAAGAGAGAGCTTAGGGAGGTCCCTGCATTTTTACGTTAAGGTCAAGTCCAAAGTAGTGGTCTTTTATGTGGTTTACAGATCAGCGGCTTGTGTATTTATTCAAGTATATGGATAGTGACTAATGCTTTGGAGTGTTATGAGTTCTAGTTAGAGAATCAGACTGATGGTAGTGAAATTTATTTGCTGTGAAATCTGGAAAATGTACTTAATGTTTCTACTGTGCATAGATAATCATACCTATCTCATAAGTGTATTGGAAGAACTAAATGAGACATTTTAAGGAACTTTTTCCATACAATACTTGGCACTGAATAATGCTCCAGAAAGGGCATGTATTTTTCGAGTACCCAAATGTGATATCTTCCCCTACCTGGGCTGCTCCCTAATGTTTTTCTCATTTCCTCACTTGAAACCCAGCAAGTAAGTACACTATATTAAGCCTGCTCTTGGGGGAAAGACATAGTAATCTCTTTGATCACATCATGCTAATTTAATTATTAACATTTATCATTATTATTGTTCATTACACTTTATATTCTAATTTATAAAATGCTAGATTATCACGGGTGGAAGTGACCTTAAATGGACTTACTCCAAATTAAAAGAAGGACTTTACCTCTTCTCTGGAACCCTCTATTTTTCCTTTAGCTTTTAAAAAATAGTATTTGAATAGTTACTTTCATCAGAGCCTTATATATCCTTATCACCTTACCAATCTGAATCTTTACCGAAGCTGCCTATTACATAAGCACTAAAGGCTTTAGAAGGAAATATCAGTAGAGCGAAGTTAAACTCATTGCTCAGAATAATTCCCAACTTTCCTCAGGCCACCAAAAGGAGAAATTTTTCTTCATAACAAGGGTCCTGCTATTCTATGAACCCTCTTCCCAAACAGAGAATTTTTTGGATTTCTAGTTTGCCTTGAATGCCAAGTTTCCTGCATGACTACTACTGATTGCCTCAGCAGGAAAGATGTCAAATAACCTCTCAGCCTAGAAAGTAAGACTGTAGCTCTTGGTCAATTACTGGAAATCCAAGGTCAACTAAAATACCAGTACAAATATGATCGGATGCAGTGACTCAAATTATGTTTTCATTTGATTAATTCTCATTGAACAAGAATATAATTATTTTATGAATGTGTACTATGTTCTCAGTACTTTTTGATGTACTTATATGATATCACCTAAAAGAAAGATTGATATTTGATATAGATTGGATGTGTGTGTCTCCCTAAAATTCATATATTGAAATCCTAACCCTTAATACATTAGGAGGTAGACATTTTCGGGGTGGGGGCAGTGATTAGGTCATGAGGGTAAAGCCCTCGTGAATGGGGTTAGTTCTCTTATAACAGAGACTCCAGAGAGCTCCTTGTCCCTTCTGCAGGGTGAGGACACAACGAAAATTTAGACATTTATGATCCAGGAAGCAAGCCCTCGCTAGACATCAAATCTGCTGGTGCCTCAATCCTGAACTTCCCAACCTCCAGAATTGTGAGAAATAAAAGTTTATAATCCACCCAGATAATGGTACTTTTGTTACCACAGACCAGAAGTATTAAGACAGTATTATTTTCACCATTTTTAAAGATGGGGAAAGACATTCCCAGGATTAATATGAGATGGGAATGTATTTGCATCCAGACATCTGAAAGTTTCCAACAAATATTAAGGAGGAAGACAAAACAGAAAGCCGGTGGGTAAATCCACTACTGAGGGAAGGATTTCTTTTGGAAAAGGGAATTGACAGCATGTGTCTTGAATATGAGTGAGGTGTCAAAGAACTTGAATCTGTGAAAGAATTGTCATCCCTTCCTGTAAAGAGAAAGCCCATTTGTTGATGTTCAGGAAAGATTCACACTTTTGTATAATGCTTCTAGGATTTAAATTAATAATTTTAGCAAATGTTTTCCTCCTTTGAAAAAAAAAATCGCTCCCAACTTTTTTTTAAAGAGACATTCAGCAAAATATCAATTAAAAATAAAGAAGAAAATAAGTTGGTATGTGAGCAGGAAGTAAATATTCCAACTTACAACTACTAATTGAATAAAAGCTAGTGGCTTCCTATAAGTTAAAAAAATAACAATAAACCCTCACAAATGCTTTAGATAAAACAAAGAATCATAGTAATTAATTTGATTAAGTATATAGCTTTGGAAATATTAAATATATTATTTCTTCTGTCTGATAAAATTAAATACAAAACTAAAATGCCTCCTATTGATAAGCTCTTTAGAGGTCAAAAAGCTGAACCTAAATAAAGTACAAAAAACTTGATACATACAAATAACCGGAGTAAAAAAATTTCAAAGTATAAAAGTCTTTAAGTGATTTCCTTTACAATTCATAAAAAATGTCACAGGTAGCTATCTGGTCTAGAAGAAGCTCCAACAAGGAGAAATACGTTCATGAAACTTGTCATGAACAAGAAACCTTGCAGCTGTGAGACTTGCAAAGAGAGAATTACAATAATGTAGCCTGCTGGCAATTTAGCTTAGCCAGAATCACTGAAAATATATACATGATATTAAAATTCTGATGTCTTGTTCTTGTGTCAGAAATGACAATGACAAGGGGGAAAAAAAGAAACCATTGTCATGACAAAAACCATAGGACCACACAAAATGGCCACATATGTCATCAAAATGAAGACAGTATGAGCTTATCTTCCTGAAATGTTTTGTTCACACTCTAGCTAAAATTAGTTGAAAATGTGATTCTACTATATTTAAAATAGTTTTTTTTCCCCAGTTTCATTTAGGGAAGAAATCTCTTTCTAGGCAAAGATTCTCCTTAAAGGAAACTATACAACTTCATAAAGCTTTAATCACAACAATCACTTTAATGACCAAATTTAAAGTTCACAGTAATATATTCCTTCGTGTCTAGTCATCTGACGTGGACGCAACTATTACTTTATTTGTTCACTCACACCTGACTGAGAGTGAAAGATCAAGACTTGAAAATTCAATCACACAAAAAAAATCTATAATAGTGTTCTCATTTTCTGATAAAAGAGAAGTCGTAGATTGGGGCACCTGGGTGGCTCAGTGGGTTAAAGCCTCTGCCTTTGGTTCAGGTCGTGATCTCAGGATCCTGGGATCAAGCCCCACGGCAGGCTCCGTGCTCAGCAGGGAGCTTGCTTCCTCCTCTGTCTCTGCCTGCCTCTCTGCCTACTTGTAATCTCTCTCTCTCTGTCAAATAAATAAATAAAATCTTTTTAAAAAAGAAGAAAAAATGAGAGAAGTTGTAAAATCAACAAAACAAAAAAGATCCAAGCACTCTCCCTTAATTCTCTATATTCATATTAATGCTATACTTAATACTATATTAAATTGTTCTTGCTAGGATTTGCTTTCTTCAGTGATAGTATAATGCTTCATATTTATATTTTATGATGTTGCTGAATTTAGAAATTTATAATTTTTGTAATCTTTGATTAAGTGTTATCATAATCACAGCCTGGTTTGAGTGCAAATTAGCAAAACTTTAATGGGAGTCCATTTGGAAATATATATCAAAATTGACTCCAAAACTCTACTTATAAGAATTTATAGTACAGATACTCACATGCTTTTAAAATGTCATATGTACGTTGATTAGTCATTGAATCATTCTTTCTAAGGCAAAACATTAGAAACTATCTAAATACGTATAAATAAAGGACAGGTTTAAATCAATTATGGTATAATTATAAAATGGAAAATTATGCAGTCATATAAAATAATGAGGTTGCTTATTTATGTGCTAAAATGGAAAGATATATAAGATACATTGTTAATTAAAATAAATACCAAAATTTAATAGAAAATTATGTAAAAGAGGAATACGTATACAAGTACCTCAAAGAATACATCAGAAACTAAGAGTACTTTTTACTATGTTCAGAGGAACTAGGTGATTGAAGAAATATTAGGAGGAATAATTTCCAGTTAATGTGGAATCTTATATATTTTTAAAATTTTCCATTATATGAATGCATTATTGGACAAGAAGGTGTTAACTCAGCAGTCTGCACATTTCCAAGAAAGTTTTGTCTTTAGGACTGGCCTTTGGTAGACTCATGGGATATAACCTCTTAGACCTTGATATATTCTGCTTGAGAAGAATGATTTTGTATGACTAATGCCTTCCTTAGGTCACACTGTATTGATGGTAAATACCTGCTTTGTACGCCTGAGGCACTGAGTCATGCCCCACCAACTTGACCAGATTAGTTTATCCTAACGATGTGATTTATAGTGAACACCTGTTTTATATCTGGGGAAGTGGAGTGTGGTAAGGCTAGAATCTGAGTAGCAGGTACTACATGCCTAGGTGACTGATCCCTAATAAAAACCTGAACACAAGAGCTGGGTGAACTTCTATGGCTGGCAATGCTTCATATGAATATATGTCATATTGTCATGTGTGTCAAGTCTCATATTTTTGCTGGGAAAACTGAGCAAGTCCTCATGTGACACTACTGGGGGGGGGCACCAGTGATCGCTTGTGCAGAGTCTCTTCTAGCTTTTGCCTCAACCTTCCCTTTGCTGAATATAATCTGTATCCTTTCCCTGCAGTGTACTATAACCATGAGTATAACTGTTGTTCTGAGTCCTAGGAATCCTTTTAGTAAATTAGCTGGTCTAAGGATGGTTTTGGGAGCCCTGACATAATTGCATATTCCCAAAATCAATGTCAAACATTTTAAAGTTAAAATCGCCTCTATTGGAGTCAACCTGATCAGCAAGTAGAGTTTATTGAACTCCTACTTTAACCAAGTTCTGTGCTAGACATTGAAAGAAATCCTCAAATAAGGCCCTCATCAAGTGTATTGGCTAATTGAGAGATGCAACTAAGACAGTGAAATTAATAGTTTACAACACAAGAGGTTATGACTATTTTATACACAGAGAGTGTATCAGAGGCTCTGAGCTCCTGGGGCTTAAAGATTATTCTTGTTATGATAAAGAATACAAGTGTTGTTTTATGGAAATGGTTCTTTCCTATTGAACATCTACTTTGCTGTCCTACTGGTGCTATTTGTTTTACTTACATTGTCTCTGAATCATTTCAAGGTAAATATTTACATTCTCATTTTATCCTGAGGCCAAGATCATACATTTAGGAAGTGGTAGAAGAGAATTTCTCATCAAAAGTCTCCCATATTATAGTTGTTAGTATAACGCTGCTACAGTCTAACAATTTAATAATGTATGAGTGCATTATCTAAAGTTTCAAGCTTTACAAGTGTAGAACTCTTAGGCTTGGAGAGATTAAGTAACACTCATCTAGGAAGAGCTAGACTCAAAATATGAACCCCAGCCTATCTGAATCTGAAGATGACATTTCCTCCTTTTGGGTTAAAGTGCCCTATGAAGCTACATAGTCTCTATAAATAAGACTTTATAAGACAGACCAGATTTATTTGATTGCAGAGAAATAGCAATAAACTTACTTTTAAAGTTTCACAAAAATAGGATGTTGCTAAAAATTCATCTGGTCTTAAGAATTTTCAGTAATGTTGTATTATCTTTCAATGTAAATTAATTGTAAAGGGAGAAACAGTTACAGTAGTGCACTTTAAGTGGTATGAAAATATATGCATATAAAACTAATATTGTACAAAAATTATGTATATGTGTGTGTGTTACAAACAAAAGAATTTGAAACAACTATAGCATTCTCTGATTTCAACTAAAAGTAAATGAAGGACTCTAGATACATACTTCTCAGATTTTGATTCCTTATCCCTGAAATATCTATTTGTACTTTGAATGTATTGCTATGTGTCACAAGTAATCATGCAAACAGTAAAAAGTTGTCAAATTACATTAATAGATAGTGTGTGTATGGTAACATGATAATTATTAACCTAGGTATTAATTTCCAAGAAATTTCGTCAAACCTCTTAGATGGAGGCAAAATGCAGCTTTGTTTGATGACCCCCATCATTGCATTATTATTGAAGAATCCAACAGAAATTTAGATTACTAACTAAATTAAACACATTAAAAGCTTATCTGAAACTCCAAATTATAGCCTTTGAAGACTCAAAAAGTCAGAAACACAAAGACAGCTATATTTAACTGATTTAAATGAAAAAAAACAACACAGCTGGAAATTTATCATAAGGCACAATGCTCATAATACAGAACTGCATGTAGTTTTCAATAATGTCTATCCAAGCATTCTGAGCAAGTTAAAACGGAAAGACAACGTACATTTCCCTTAGGGCATTATAGTATTAAAAGTAAGTTGCCTCTTTTTTTATTTAATGGAGAAGAATGAAGAACTGTTTGAATCTGGCCATACTTTATAAGCAATGAGCAAATATTACCCCCAAAGGCCAGTCAGATGCAAAGATTCTCTGAAGAGCAGATTAGTCAAACACATGCTTCTTTATGATTAAAATTGGTACTGAGGAAAATTATAACACTTTCTGAGCCATCAAAATTTTCCTAAAAAATAGTCCATAAATTTAGGATTACAAATCTAGTAAATCAAGGCTGTGGGACCAGAATGGTGTCACATGCTGGGATTGTACATACATTGAGGTAGGACCTTGGAGGTGGAGGGGGGGGTGCTGTGGAAACTCAGTTAATGGTTATATATAAACTGCCTTGAAACTTTTAGGAAAAAAAAATTAGCATTAGTATGGTAGGAGATATTCCTTAATCTTCCATTTAATGTCATTGGCATTTAAAGAATATTTTAGAGGAACAGAAGCAATTCAGTGGCTTCAGTGATGTGTAGTCAGCATGAAGAAGGAACAAATAATGGTGTAGGATTAACATTTATTTTTAAGAGACTCCGAAATTGGTTTAAAAAAAGTTTATTGATAGACTTACTGCAATGCTTTTTGTTCTTTTTGTAATTTTTAAATAAAACTTAAGAATACAACACTTTCAGTTAGAATAAAGACTTTCTCTGACTTCTTTGTAACTATTTTAATTGAGAAAACAAAACATTTCATTAAGTGTATATTAGGTGCCAGCAATACTTACTCCCCCCTTGCCACCTCCTGGGAAATCAAAAATAAATGAAATGTCCTTTTAAGTATATGATGAAAGATTTTTGTATCTAAAAGTTTTAAGAGTGGTCATAAAAGTGTATAGCATATTTGGTCTGTGATGTTGGATTCAAATATCAACTAAGGAGAAATTAAATTTGAGAACTAAGAAAGGAAACAATGTTTCTTGGAAACACTTGGAATTGGCAACCACCGGTTTATTCTTTGTATTTATGGGACTGTTTAAAGATTTCATATATAGGTCAAATCATATGGTATAAGTCTTTATCTGACTTATTTCACTTAGCATAATACTCTAAGTCCATCCATGGTGTTGCAAATGTCAAGAGCTCATGCTTTTTTGTGGCTCAGTAATACTATGTTTGTGTGTGTATAAATATATACACATTTTATAGATATATCACATTTCTTTATCCATTCATCTGTCAGTGCACATTTAGATGGATTCTATATCTTGGCTACTATAAATAATGCTACAATAAACATAGGGGAGCATATAGCTTTATATCTTTTTGAATTAGTGTTTTTATTCTCCTTGGTTAAATGCCCAGTAGTGGCATTACTGGAACACATGGTCATCCTATTTTTAATTTGTGAGGAATCTCCATACTGTTTTTCGAAGTGGCTGCACCAATTTACAACACCCCCCCCCAGGGGGTGAGGGTTTCGTTTTCTCCATATCTTTGTCAATACTTGTTATTTCATGTCTTTTTATACTAGCCATTCTGACAGGTGTGAGGAAGTTATCTTATTGTGGTTTTGGTTTGCATTTCCCTGGTGATTAGTGCTGTTGAGCAACTTTTCTTGTGTCTATTGGCCATTTGTATGCTGTCTTTGCAAAAATTTCCATTCAGGTCCTCTGCCCATTTTTAAATCAGATAATTTGCTTTTTGGTGTTGATTCAGTTTTTATTTCATAGATACACTTATTTATTTTACTTAACAGCTTCGTCACATTGCACTCCATGAAACAACTCTTGCTTGTGCTTATTGCCCTAACCTGAAGTCACTAGAAGTACTCCATGAATGTCCGTTGAATTAGTAAATATAATTTGAATACAAAATAAAGTCAGTTAAGATTCCTTTTGGAGAGATTATCTAAGAATGGCTTTTGTTTCCTAATTTGCAAACAATAATTTTTTTAATTCAGCCAAAGAAAAACTAATAATTGTGTGTTTGTTTGTTTGTTTTTTCATCATGATAATGTTCTTTTTACTCCCAGCTCCTGTTTCACCCATCTCCCTGCCCACCTCCCCTCTGGTAACCATCAGTCTGTTCTCTATAGTTAAAAGGTCTGTTTCTGGTTTGCCTCTCTCTCTTTCTCTCTCACTCTCTCTCTCTCTTTTTCCCTTTTCTCCTTTGCTTTGTTTTTTAAATTCCACACATGAGTGAGATCATACAGGGTTTGTCTTGATTGACTGACTTCATTTAGCATTATACTATATAGCTCTTGTTCATGTTGTTGCAAATGACAAGATTTCATTCTTTTTTATGGCTGAATAATATTCCACCGTGTGTGTGTACCAGCTCTTCTTTATTCATTCATCTATCGATGGACAGTTGGGCTCCGTCCATAGTTTGGCTCTTATAAATAATGCTGCAATAAACATAGAGGTACATGTATCCCTTTGAATTAGTGTTTATGTTTTTTGGGTAGATACCCAGTAGTGTGATTCCTGGGTCGTAGGATAGTTCTATTTTAAATTTTTGAGAAATGTCCATGCTCTTTTCCACAGTTGCTGTACCGATTTGCATTCCCACCAATGGTACAATATTTGTCGTTTCTTATGGTTTTTATTTTAGCCATTCTGACAAGTGTGAGGTGATATTTCATTATAGTTTTGATTTGCATTTCCCTAGGATGAGTGGTGCTAAGCATCTTTTCATGTGTCTTTTGGCCATCTGTGTGTCTTCTTTGGAGAAATGTCTGTTCATGTTTTAATTAGATTAATTATGTTATTTTAATTAATTTAATTAGATTGTTTTTGGGGTATTGAGTTGTATATATTTATATATACATATATATATAAATACATACATACATAATATATAAACATATGTATGTTTATATATTTTGGACACTAACCCTTTATTGGATATGTCATTTGCAAATATATTCTCCCATTCAGTAGGCTATCTTCTAGTTTTGTTGCTTGGTCCCTTCACTGTGCAGAAACTTTTGATTTTAATGTAGTCCCAATAGTTTATTTTTTGTATTTAATTTCCTTTGCCTCAAGAGACATATCTAGAAAAATGTTGCTTCTGGTTGATGTCAGAGAAATTACCGCCTGTGCTCTCTTCAAAGGAAGATGTCAGAGAAATTACTGCCTGTGCTCTCTTCAGGAGAATTTTTATGGGTTCAGGTCTCATATTTACATCCTTAATCCATTTGTATCTTATTTTTGTGTGTGGTAAAAAAAATAATAATTCAGTTTCATTCTTTTGCATGTGACTATCCAGTTTTCCCAACACTGTTTATTGAAGAGACTGTCTTTTTCCTATTGTATATCTGTTCCTACTTTGTCAGATATTAGTTGACCATATAATCGTGGGTTTTTTTCTGGGTTTTCCTTTCTAGTCCATTGATTTGTGTCTATTTTTATGCCATTACCATATTGTTTTAATTACTATGGATTTGTAATATAACTTTAAATCTGGAACTGTGATATCTCCAGTTTTACTTTTCTTTTCCAAGACTGTTTTAGCTATTTGAGGATTTTTATGGTTCCTTACAAATTTTAGGGTTATTTGTTCTAGTTCTTTGAGAAAGAACTAGATGCTGTTAGTATTTTGATAGGGATTACATTCATTCTGTAGATTGCTTTGAGTAGTATATACATTTTAACAGTATTTGTTCTTCCAATCCATGAGCATGGAATGTCTTTTCACTTCTCTGTGTCATCTTCAATTTCCTTCATCAGTGTTTTATGAAGAATAGTTATTAATGCTTCTTTAAATGTTTGGTAGAATTCACCTGTGAAGCCTTCTAACCCTGGACTTTTGTGGTTTTTTTGGAGTTTTTGATTACCAATTCAAGTTTACTGCTGGTAATTGGTCTGTTCAAATTCTCTATTTCTTTCTCTTTAATTTTGGTAGCTTATGTCTTTTTAGAAATTTATCAATTTCTTCTGAGTTCTCCAATTTGTTGACATATAGGTTTTCATTATATTCTGTTAACAGTTGTATTTCTATGATGTTGGTTATTTTCCCATTTTCATTAGTGATTTTGCTTATTTGGGTCCTCTTTCTCTACTTCTCTTTTTTTTTTATGAATCTGGTTAGAGGTTTATGAATTTTGTTGATCTTTTCAAAGAAACAGTTCCTGATTTCATCAATCTGTTCTATTATTTTTTTAGTTTCTATGCCATTTACTTCTGCTCCAATCTTTATTATTTCCTGCCTTTTCTGTATTTGGGTTTTGTTCTTCTTTTTCTAGCTCCTGTAGATGTAAGGTTAGGTTGTTTATTGGAGATTTTTCTTATTTCTTGAGGTAGGCCTGTATTGCTATAACCATTCCTCATTGGCTATATCCCAAAGAATTTGGATCATTCTATATTCATTTTCATTTGTTTCCATGTAATTTTTTGATTTATTCTTTGATTTCTTGGTTAACACATTCATTGTTTAGTAGCATGTTATTTAACCCCCCATAGATTTGTGGTCTTTTAAATTTCTTTCATGTGGCTGATTTCTAGTTTCATAGTGTTGTGGTCAGACAAAATGCATAGTATGACTTCAATTTTTTTGAATTTATTGAGGCTTGTTTTATGGGATAATAGTGATCTGTTCTGGAGAATATTCCATGTGAATTGAAAAGAATGTGTCATCTGCTGTTTTAGGATGGAATGTTCTTTTTTGGTTTTGTTTTGTTTTTTATTCTTTTTTTATGTTCAGTTAGGATGGAATATTCTGAATATGTTTGTTAGGTTCATCTGGTCCAGGATGTCATTCAAAGCTTCTGTTTTCCTGTTGATTTTCTGTTTAGATGATCTATCCATTGATGTACGTGAGGTGTTTCTACATGAACTATTTGTCCTGTTATCTCTTTAAGGGCAGGGACTCTGCTTCCTGCTGACCTCCTGGCTCTCCCAGAGCTCATCCTGCTGATTTTTTAAATTCCAGTGTTTAAGTCCCACTAAAGAAACTTATGAGAAAACTCATAAAAGCCCCTCTAACTTTCAAAGGCCAGTGTTACGGGGATTTGTCCTCCCTGTTCATGGGCTCTCCAGTGTGAAAGTCTATTTTTCACCCTTCTCCATGCCACCAGTTCCCTCCTCACCGTGGACAACCAAGGTCTGTTTCATTCCCAGGCCTCATCTTCAGCCTTCCTACCTTTTTCAATGTGACCTGTTCTCTACATTTTGTTTTGGAGTTTGTTCTGCTAGTCTTCAGATAGTTTTCTGGGCTATTTATGTTAATGTCAATGTTACCTAGTTGTATCCTTGGGATGTTGTGAACTTAGAGTCCTCCTACTCTTCCATCTTCCCAGCCAACCTCTGTGTATGAATTTAAAAACAAAGGTATGCTCTAAGTCATGTTTCTAAACCTTAAAGTATAATAAAAACATATTTTAGGAGATGCTTTGCAGCATTTTGACATAGGCAAAATTAAACATATTACTGGAATATGTTAGTGGTGAAAGCTGTTGTTTTGATTTGCACATTGATGGATGCTGGCAGAAAATTAAGGGTAATATCTCATAATATTCACTTTCTGTCTTTTTTGTTAACAAACATNTTCTGTGTTTTTTGTTAACAAACGTGTTCTAACAAGTGTGGCATGACGTTACATTGTGGTAATGATTACATTTATTGATATAATACACAGTGGCTCATGTGCTAGTAAAGAAGAGTTATAAATTCATTTAATTACCGAATGAGATATATTGGATGGACATTGAACATTCTGTTCAAAATAGTAGTTAAACAGACTGATTATTCATTTATGTATGTTTGTAATATATGCAGGGAATCAAAAATCTTTACTCTTGGTTATTCTCATCTAGAAATTGAGCCAGATTAATTTAAAGTTTGTGATGTTTCAATCTGAATTATATTTATTATTAAATTTTCATGAAAAAAAGATAGCTTTTCATACAAATTTTTTTTAATTATTTTGCTTAAATTACCTAATTCCAGTGTTTGAACATGTTAAACTCTTGTTCTCTTTTTCCTAATCTATAGAATTGACTTACTACTTTCTTTAAAAAATAAAGTGACAAGATATGTGTGGGTCGAGATGTTCTTCTCTCCATTGATCCATGTGTTTATCCTTAGACCCAATACAACACTGTTAAGTGCAGTTGCTTCATAGTAAGTCTTGAAATTAGGAAGTTTAATCATCCGACTCTGTGCACGTGCGTGTGTGTGTGTGTGTGTGTGTGTGTGTTTTAATTCCAATATAATTAACATACAGTGCATACTTGTTGCAGATATACAATATAGTGATTCAACAATTCTATACATTATTTGGTAATGCTGATCACAATAAGTGTACACTTAATCCCCTTCACCTATTTAATCCATCATCTCTACTACCCTTTTCTCTGCTAATCATCAGTTTGTTCTCTATATTTAAGAGTCTTTTTGTTTGTCTCTTTTGTTTGTTTGCTTCTCAAAGTCCACATAATGAGTGAAATAATATGGTATTTGTTTTTCCCTGACTCACTTATTTCACATAGCATTATATCCTCTAGATCCATCCATGTTGCTGCAAATGACAATATTCCATTCTTATTTATGCTTAATATTCCATTGTGTGTGTTTGTGTGTGTGTGGATACACACACATACACATGACCTCTTCTTCATTAATCTTTGGATGGACAGTTAAGTTCTTCCATAATTTGGCTATAGTAAATGCTGCAATAAACAAAGGAATAAATATATGTTTTTGAATTAGTGTTTTCTTATTCTTTTCATGTGTCTGTTGGCCATGTGTATGACTTCTTTGGAGAAAATTTTCTTCATGTCTTCTGCCCTTTTTTCTTTGTCTTCTATCCATCTTAATTGGATTATTTTTGTGGTGGTGTATAAATTCTCATATATCATGGATACTAACCTCTTACTGGATATGTCATTTGCAAACATCTTTTCCCATTCAGTAGGTTGCCTCTTACTTTTACTGATTGTTTCCTTTGTTGTGCAGAAGATTTTTATTTTGTTGTAGTCTCAGTAGCTCATGTTTGCTTTTGCTTCAGGAAACATATTTAGAAAAATGTTGCTATGGCCAATGTCAGAGAAATAAATGCCTATCCTCTTTTCTTAGACTTTTATGGTTTCAGGTCTCACATTTAGGTTTTTAATCCATTTCGAATTTATTTTTGTGTATGGTGTAAGAAAGTGGTCCAGTTTCATTCTTTTCATATAACTCTCCGTTCTTCCAAATACAGTTTGTTCAGGAGATACTTTTTGCCATTGTTTATTCTTGCCTCCTTTGTCATAGACTAATGGGCCACATAGTTGTGGGTTTATTTCTGGGTTCTTTATTTTAGTCTTTTGATTTATGTGTCTTCATTTTGTGCCAGTACCATACTGTAATGATTACTACCACTTTGTAGAATATCTTGAAATCTGGCATTGTCATATCTCCAGTTTTGCTCTTCTTTTCAAGATTGCTTTGGCTTTGGGGATCTTTTGTGGTTCCATACAAATTTTAGGGTTGGTTGTTCTAGTTCTGTGAAAAATGTTATTGGTATTTTGATAGGAATTGCATTAAATCCGTACATTGCTTTGAGTGGTATAGACACTGTAATAATATTTTTCTCCCGATATATGAGCATGGAATATCTTTCCAATTGATTGTGTCATCTTTAATTTCTTTCCTCAGTGTTTTATGGTTTTCAGAGTACAGGTATTTTACATCCTTGATTAACTTTATTCCTAGGTATTTTATTATCTTTGGTGAAATTATAAATGGAACTGTTTTATAATTTCTTATCCTGCTACTTCATGATTACTGTGTACCAGTGCAGTGGATTTCTATGTATTATTTTTGTATCCTATGATCTTACTAAATTCATTTACTAGTTCTAGTAGTTTTTTGGTGAAGTCCTCAGGAGGTTTATATGTATTACATCATCTGCCAATAGTAAATTTACTTCTTCCTTACCCATGTGGCTGCCTTTTGTTTCTTTTTCTGGTCTGATTGCTGAGACTAGGACTTCTATGATGAATAAAATGGTGAGAGCGGATATTCTTGTCTTGTTCCTGATCTTAGGGGGAAAGCTCTCAGTTTTTCACCATTGAGTATGATGTTAGCTAGGATTTTTCTATATGGCCTTTATTATGTTGAGGTATGTTCCCTGTAGTCCTACATTGTTGAGGGTTTTTATCATGAATGGATGTTGTACTTTGTCAAATGTTTTTTCTGTCTCTATTGAAATAATAATACGGTTTTTATCTTTTCCCTTATTGATGTGATGTATCATGTTGATCGAAAATATTGAGCCACCCTTGCACCCCAGGTATAAATCACACTTGATTGTGATGAACATTTTTAAATGTATTTTTGGATTCAGTTTATTAATATTTTGTTAAGGATTTTTGCATCTATATTCATCTTTTATAATGGTCTATGGTTCTCTCTTTCTCTCTCTCTTTTTGTAGTGTCTTTATCTGGTTTTTGTATCAGGGTAATGCTGGCCTCACAGAATGAATTTGGAAGCTTTCCCTCATCTTGTAATAGTTGGAATAGTTTGAGAAAAATATTTGAATGTTTGGTAGAATTCACCTGTGAATCCATGTGTCCCTGGACTTTTGTTTTTTTGGGAATCTTTTGATTACTGATGTAATTTCATTGCTGGTAACTGATCTATTCAATATTTTTTATTTCCTCTTGATACAGGAAGGAGTTACATGTTTCTGGAAATTTCTCCATTTCTTCTAGGTTTTCCAATTTGTTGGCATGTATTTTTCATAATATTCTACTTTAATCCTTTGTATTTCTGTGGTGTCAATTTATTTCTCCTCTTTGTTTCTCATTTTTTTAATTTGAGTTCTCTTTTTCTTCTTTTTGGATGAGGCTGACTAAGGGTTTATCAATTTTCTTTATCTTTTCAAAGAACCAGCTTCTAGTCATTAATCTGTTCTATTGATTTTTGTAGTTTGTGTGTCATTTATTTCTGTTCTCAGCTTTATTATTTCCTTCGTTCTACTGGGTTTTGTTTGTTCTTTTTCTCGTTCCTCTAGGTGTAATGTTTTATTATTATTTGAGATTTTTCTTGCAGAGATAGGCCTTCATTGCTATAAACATCCCTCTTAGAACAGCTTTTGTTTCATCCCAAAGATGTTGGACTGTTCTGATTTCATTTCATTTGTCTCCGTGTATTTTTTTATTTCCTCTTTCATTTCTTGTTTGACCCATTCATTGTTCAGTAGCATGTTATTCAGCGTCCATATATTTGTGTTTTTCCCAGTTTTTTTTTCTTGTCATTGATTTCTAGTTTCATAGCATTTTGGTTGGAAAAGATACATGATGTGATCTCAAAATTTTGAATTTGTTGAGACTAGTTTTAGGGCTTAACATGTGATCCATTCTGGAAAATGTTTCATGATACTTGAGAAGAATGTGTATTCTGCTGTTTTAGGATGGAATGTTGTGAATATATCTGTTAGAGCCATCTGGTCCGTTGCATCATTCAAAGCCACTGCTTCTTAGTTTATCTTGTGTTTGGATGATCTATACATTGATGTAAGTGGGGTGTTAAAGTCCCCTACTATACCATGAGTTTCTATAGGTCACTCTATTCATGTTTGTTGTTAGCTGCCTTATGTATTTGTGTGCTCCAGTTTTGGGTGCATACATTTTTGTAATTGTTATGTCTTCTTGTTGGATTGTTCCCTTTATGATTACACAGGGTCCTTCTTTGTCTCTTCTTACAGTCTCTGTTTTAGTCACCTTTTTCCAATGTAAGTATTGCCCCTGTGGCTTTCTTTTCACTTCCTTTTGCTTAATAAATGCTTTTCTATCCATTTATTTTCAACCTGCATGTGTCTTTAGGTTTGATATGATTCTTCTATAGGCAACATATAGGTTGGTCTTGCATTTTTAGCTATTCTGTCACATCCTGTCCTTTGATTGAAGCATTTAGTCCATTTAAAGTCAAAATTATTATTGATAGGTATGTCCTTATTGCCATTTTGTTACTTGTTTTCTAGTTGTTTTGTAGTTCTCTGTTGTCCTTTTGCTTTTTCTTCTCACAGTTTGCTGGATATACTCGGATTCCTTTCTCTTTATTTTAGCATATCTATTACTAGTTTTTGATTTGTGGTTACCATGACATGTATTCATAATATCTTAAGCATATAGCAGTCTATATTAAGGTGGTGGTTACATAAGTTTGAACCCATTCTAAAAGCACTAAATTTTTATTCCTCTCCTTGTCCCACAGTTTAGGTTATGCTATCTTTCCTTCTATCCTTTTATATTGTGAATCCTTTGACTAATTTTTATAAATATGCTTAATTTTACTGTTTCTATACATCCTAACTTTTTTTCTTACTCTTGCTTATGATCTTTCCTTTCCAATTACAGAGTCCTCTTTAACATTCCTTGTTAGGCTGGTTTAGTGGTGATGAATCCCTTTAAATTTGGGAAAATCTTCATGTCTCCTATTCTGAATAATAAACTTGCTGGATAGAGTATTCTTTGTTGCAGGGTTTNTTTAGTGGTGATGAATCCCTTTAAATTTGGGAAAATCTTCATGTCTCCTATTCTGAATAATAGACTTGCTGGATAGAGTATTCTTTGTTGCAGGGTTTTTTGTTTGTTTGTTTGTTTGTTTTTGTTTTTCTCTCCTTTTCAGCACTTTGAATATATCATGTCACTCCTTTCTGGCCTGCAGAGTTTCTGCTAAAATATAAGCTGATAACCTTATGGGGTTTCACTTTTATGTTACTTTTCTCTTCTCTTGCTGCTTTTAAAATTCTTTCCTTATCATTACTTTTTGCTATTTCGTTAGTGTGTGTCTTAGTATGCACCTCCTTGGGTTGATTCTGTAAGGGGCTCTCTGTGCCTTTTTTTTTTTTTAATTAAAAAAAATTTTTTTTATATTTGAGAGAGAGAAAGAGAGAGAGAGGGAGAGGGAGAGCACAGAAGGAGAAGTGAACTCCCCACTGAGTGGAGTGTGGGACTTGATCCCAGGATCCTGAGAACATGACCTGAACTAAAAGCAGATGCTTAAACAACTGGGCTACCCAAGCACCCTGTCTGTGCCTTTTAGATCTGGAGCCTTTTGGATCCGGATTTCTGTTTCCTTCCCAGATTTCCAAAGTTTGAAACTTATTTTTTCAAATATGACTTCTGCCCCTTTTACTCTATTCTCCTTCTAGAATCCCTATAATATCAATGTTATACTTGATGTCACCGAGTTCCCTTAATCTATTCTAAATTTTCTTATTCTTTTTTCTTTCACTTGGTCAGCTTGCTTTCTTTCTACTACTCTGTTGTTCACATCATTATTCTGTCCTGTTTCCTCTAGTCTACTCTTTATTCTTTGTATTTATATTTTTAATTTCAGTTTTTTAGTCCTTTAGCTCTCATTGTTCTTTTGTTTTCTGTCTCTTTGTTGAAGGTCTCACTGAGGTCCTCCACTCTTTTCTCAAGCCCACTGGGTATCTTTATGACCATTACTTTAAATTTTCCATCAAGCATATTATTTATATCTGCTTCATTTAGCTCTCTTGATGTAATATTGTCCTGTTCTTTCATTTGGGAAATATTCCTTTGTTTCATCATTTTGTCTAAGTCTCTGCTTCTATTTCTATGTATTAAGGAAGTCAGCTATGTCACTTGGTCTTGAAAGTGGTGGCATTATTAAGAAGAACTCCTGTAGTCCCCTGAAGTGCAATATCCCCTGTTCACCAGAACCTGATGCTTCAGGGTTATCTCTTATGTGTGTTGCATTCACTCCACTATTATGGCTAAGCCATTTTTGCCTTCGGTCCTATCATCTACATTGGCTCTCTTTGCCTGTTTTGGACAGGGTACTGTATCTATTGTTAGTGTGTCAGTCTGGGGCCACCTTGGGCTTGAATTGAATCAGACCATGCATTTACTAGTTTCTGTAACGCTAAACTGCAGGGCATTCTTCCTGTGTTGTCCCCTGAGAAGCTTTTCTTGGGCAGGTCCTGCAGTCAGACCAGTTGTTTGTCCCCAGCCCACTGCAGGGGTCACAGTGAGACTGGCATGGATAGTTATCTTCCCATCTGCTGTGGTAGAAGTCGCTTTAGAGTGGTGCTGGCCCTTATCGTGGCTGCTTGCACACTGCCTGGCTTGTGGGCTCATTTTGGATCGACTCCTGCAATGGGCATGTTGGAGGGTGTGTCCGCAGGAGATCATGGGTTTTGGGTGTACAGTGCCTGGAAGGTCCTCACTGGTCTTGTTATGGAAGAGGATCTGTAGCTGCCTGGTAAACTGCCAAGTCCGGCCAGGTTGTAGGAGGCAGATAGATTTGTAGGGGCAGGGCACCCTGTTAGCAAGTTAGGTGGAGAGTTTTGGTGTTATAATTGTTCCCACAGATGTCAGTGCATTCTAGGCCAGGGGGCAGGGAAGGGAAATGGTACCCGTCAGCTCCTTTGCTCTTAAAGAAGTCTCCCAGTGATCCCTGCCCCTTCAGCACATGTTCTGAGATTATTAAATAACGCTTGTATACCCCAGGTGTTTTTCAAACTACTGCTTCTGTACTGTAATCAAAGGGACTGTTTCTTATGCTGTCTCTTTAAGGGCAGGGACTCCATTTCCTTTTCCCCTCCAGTTCTCCCAGAGTGGAACCTGCTGATTTTTAAAGTTCTAGGTGTTTAAGCTCCATTGATCATAAAAACTTATGAAGTTAAGCCCCTCTGTTTTCAAAGCCAAATGTTATGGGGGTTCATCTACTCAGTGTGGGTCCATTTTGCCTAGGGTGCCCATTGTGGAGTTTACTTGTCTCCTTTCTCCATGCTTGTAGTGGCCCTCCCTCCCATTGACCATCTCTTGAGTCAGCTTGTTTCCCAACCCTGTCTCCACCCTTCTGTCTTAACCATTTTCAGTGTGGCCTCTGCTTTATGTTTAACTACAGAGAGTCTGTTCTGAAAGTCATCAGTTTGTTTTCTGGTTTATTTACAGTGAGTGGTTGTTATCTCGTTGTATCTATATACTGAGATAAGCCCAGGAGCTTCATATTCTGCCATCTTCCCCAGAACTTCTCATTGAGTTTTTAAATGTTAAGACAAATTCCTTTAGATCCTCTGTATTTTCATACCAATATTAGAATTAGCTTACAAGTTTTCTTTTTTAAAGTCTACTAGGATTTTGGTTGTGATTGCATTGAATATGCACACAATTTAGGGAGAATAGATATTACTTATCAAGTCTTGCAGTCCATGAATATGGCATATCTTTTTGTTGTTGTTGTTCATACTTTCTTTCTCTTAGGAATGTTTTGTTGTTAGCAGAGCCACTGCACATTTTAATTCAATTTAGTTACATTATGTACTCTGTGCTATAGTAAGTGCTGTTATTTTTATTTTAAAATTGTCAATTGTATACTGAAATTAATTTTATTCTAATCTTCTACCCTGTAATTTTCCCGACATTATTTATTTCTCTGTTATTTTGCATATTCCAAATGATTATTAAATATATAACTGCAGCTTTATTTTCTTCAATCTTTGTTATTTTAAAAATTATTTATAGTGCCATATGGCATTTGTAATGATTTTCAATACAGTGATAAATAGAAGAGGTGAGCACCTAGCAGATATCATTTTCTTTTTTTATTTCAGAGAGGAATGCTCAATGTTTTCCATTAGCGGTGATGTTAGCTGTGAATTTTTAATAGATGTCCTTTTTTCAGTTAGAAAGTTTCCTTACTTCTAAATACCGAGACATTAAAAAAAAATTTATGAGCAGGTATTGATATTTTTAATTTTTTTCTCTATATTTTACTTATCATCGTTATACTTTAGTGTGCTATATTAGAGTGATTGGTTTTATTATTTTATTTTTTATTTGAGTATAGTTGGCAAACAATGTTACATTCATTTTGGTTGTACAACATGGTGATTCAAAATCTCTATATGTTATGCTATGTTCAACAAAAGTGTAGCTACCGTGTGTCACCATACAAAACTATTATAATAGCATTGACTCTGTTCCCTGTGCAGTGCCTTTTATTTCTTGACATTCATTCCTTAACTGGAAGGATGTACTTCCCACTCTCTTTCACCCATTTTGCCCAATGATTGATTTTAAAATGTCAAACCAACCTTACATTTTCAGATTAATCCTACTTGGTTATGACATGCTAGCTTTTTGCATCTATGTTCATGAAGGTTATTTTTTTCTGATTTTTTTCTTTTTATTATGATGTCTTTAATGTCAGAGTTATTCTGGGATCATCAGTTAGGCTAGAAATTATTTTTTCCTCTCTATATTTAGAAAAACTTTCTTCATGATTTGTGATATTTCTTCTAAAAATGATTGATACAATTCCCTTAGACATCTGGTCCTTAGCTTTTTGTGAAAAAGTATTTGAATATGAATTCAATTTCATTAACAGATATAATACTTAGGTATTTATTTCTACTTACACCAATTTTGGCAAATTATATTTTTCAAGAACTTTCTCCATTTCATCTGTCTCATTTAGTGACATAATTTTTTCCTTAATATTCACTAATTATTTTATTTCTCTGGAATTTATACTAACGTCCTCTATTTCATCATTGATATTAGTCGTTTTTGCCTTCTCTTTTTTTCTTTATACATCTTGCTAGAAGTTTCTGGGAATAAGTCACTTTATTCAAAGAATCAACTTTTGACAGCAGAACTTAATCTATTGTCTATGTCATTAATTTCCATCTATTTTTATTATTCCTAATTTCTAAATTTTAATTTCCTCTCTTTTTCTAATTTTTTAAAAAGATTTTATTTATTTACTCGACTGAGAGATAGAAAGAGAGCACAAGTAGGCAGTGTGGCAGGGAGAGGGAGAAGCAGACTCCCTGCTGAGCAGGGAACCTGATGCGGAACTTGATCGCAGGACCCCGGGATCATGACCTAAGCCGAAGGCAGACACTTAACCGACTGAGCCACCCAGGTGCCCCCTCTAATTTCTTAGAGAGGAATCTTAGATCACTGATTTAATAATTTTTATATAGCCTTTTAAAGCTATAAAATTCTAAGAACGGTTTTAAATACATTTCAAAATTTTATGTTGTGTTTCATTACAATTTCAATATTTTTTAATATATATTGATTTTTCTTAATTTTATTTATGTGTTTAGAATTGTGTTGTTTAATTCCCAAGTTTAGGGGGATTTTTTTTTTTGGATGTCTTACTACTACTGATTTCTAATTTAATTCTGCCACTGTCATAGATCAAATTTTGTATGGTTTGAATTCTTTTAAATTTTTTTAGTATTATTTTATGAATAAATATACATTCTGTCTTGAATAATGTTCCATGTACACCAGGAAATAATGCTTATTCTATAGTTGTTGGGTGCAGGGTTTTATAAATGTCAATCTGGGAAGTTGCAGGAAATTAAAAAAAATTTTTTTTATCAATTACTGGGAAGAATTGTTGCATCTCCAGATATAATTATATTTTTACCTCTTTTTTGCTGTTTATTCTATTTTTTCCTCCTCCACTATAAGGAATGAGGCAATTGAGACTCAATTATGAACAACTAATTCACATGCAAATTTCTGAGGATTTTATAAGACATTTCTTAGACCAACTATTCTTGGAATTTATGATCTCAATTCTAGGGATCATATCAATTTCAAAATCAAATAAAACATTATTATTCTTTTCTACAGAAATGAAATTACAGTATAAACAAGATGTGAGAAATAGTATGAAATTTAACATTTATAAAAGTCTGAAAGGAAATGACTAAATTTCAATGTGAATAGCATAAAGAAAGAAAATCCTTAAAAATCGTGGAAAATACTAAAATTATTAATTGTTTGTTTAACCAAGTTCTCCCAAAAGTCTCCCATGTTGTAGAAGAGTTGGGTGAGTGATTTGGGGCAATTAAAATCAATAAGGTGTCCATTTCTAAAAAAAATAAAATTTTAGTGTGTTCAAATTATGTTTATGTTGAAATAAGTATAACTGATATACAAACTCACATTCATTGAACATAAATAAAAATAAGCCTTCCAAACTTACTTCCCCACTAATTTTTTAAAGATGTATAGGTCTCATGAGTAATTTCTAATAGTATTATATATCTCAGTTAATCTGTAATTTCATCTTATATTTGTACTTTAATAAACCAAACTATTTGTAAAGAATTGAAACTTGGCATATTTGACTATTTTTATATGACTAGATCAATCTATAAGTGTACAGTAGTTACTATGTATTTTACTTAATGGCTTGTGAGCATAAAGGTATAATCAGCACATTTATGAGTGCTATATCTGTGTTCCACTTTTACGGGGGAGTTGTTTGTCAATGAGATTGTGCTCAGTATTCTATATTATAGACTTATAAGCCTCTGTATTTGGAACTTTGAAAAAGAAGTCAGATAATCAAATTTTCTAAATAGCAAAGAGTCAGTATTTTATCACTAGAGTTTGTCTTTGTGCTTTAAAAAGGATGCATTTTTAAAATACGAGACTTTTCCCTCAGCTCTGAAGCAGAAACCTAAGCATAATTTAAACCTCACTTTACTGTCAGTGTGATAACTATAATCCTCAAAGTTTAGCCACTGCTGTAAGTATTGTGCAGAAGGTGATGTTGGTGAAGTTGTATACTACCTAAAAGAGATTATGATTGCCATCAGTTTTCCTTAGAAAACAATTCCTGATGACAGTCCATCCTTGAATCATTTGTTGCTAATTTCATAATTGATTATTCAATGAACATAATACTTACAAAGCAACTATAGTATCCCAATTACTTGTCAATGTATTGAGCTGTGTAGATCTTTGTTAGTCCCTGCTCTCAAGAAGCTTGCTTTCTGGGTGGCTTTCTGGGTGGCTCAGTCAGTTAACTGTCAGCTCGGGTCATGATTCTAGGGTCCTGGGATCGAGCCCCACATTGGGCTCTCTGCTCAGCAGGAGGCTGCTTATCCCTCTCCCTCTGCTCTCCCTGTTTGTGCTCTCTCTCTCTCTCTCTCTCAAATAAATAAATAAAATCTTTAGGAAAAAAAAAGAAACTTCTTTCTATTTGAGCAAAATGAAAAGCCTGAATTGGCCAACCCTGTCTATGCAAGTCCAAGTCTGCAAGATGAGGTATTATATTCCCATGATCTGTGAGAAAATTGGGGCTCTGAAATGGTCAATAACTAGAGGTATACCAAACAGTGGTGAGTGGAAGAACCAAATTCAGAAAGTTCTTTCTGACTTTCAGATTTGTGTTCTTTCTGTTTTCAGTACTTCCATGTTCCCAAGGGCTTTGATACACAGTGAAGAATCTTCACTTCTTCAATCTTATCTCAAGGGGAAGACCAATTTTTTTTTCTCTGTGAGGATGGCTGCTTATCTCTGCACTCTTAACCTTCTAAGACAGCCAGTGGTACCACCTTTATTATCATTATTGCCATTTTCTTCAAATCTTTGATCTCCAGTATTGAGAAGTTCCTTCCAAGTTGTCTAATCTAGCCTCTTCGTTGTACAATTAATGCACTCAAGCCTAGCAAAGCAGAGACTTCATGGGCAGACCACTGTTAGCAGCATCAGAAACTGAGCATTTTCTCTAGACTCCTAGCAACATCCCCTTTTCATCATGCCATGCCATTCTTCCTCAGATGTATTCTCTATGTTCTTCCATTTCCTATTCTTTATTGCTTGGTCTTCAAATAATACAGGTTTTGACACAGTCCATTATATTTGCCATCAGTCCATTATATTGCTACATTTTTCCCTATGAGGGAAATAGTAGAATAAGCATATTATTCTGATTTTTAGCATTTGTTTATATGTTATTGAATGCTTTTACATAACGATCCTGGTTAACAAGGTCTGTATGTTCTCTATGATTAAGCGAGTTTGCACAATTAAGGTAGATTCGAGTTAACTCTTACAAAGATAAATTTACATAGGTCTATGCTTCTAGGACAATAGGGCATTTTAGCTCAACTTTAATTTTTAGCCACATCTCTGCCTGGAAAATGTGTTCAGTTGTTACATAATTTAGAGTGATTTTCCTTTTTTATTATAAAACTGTTCTGCATAAGTCTTACTCTGATTTATAAAAAATAACTATCTAGGTATTTTTACCAGCTCTCAATTTTACTGATACCTCAACCAAAATAGCAACTGCTTTCNCCTTTTTTATTATAAAACTGTTCTGCATAAGTCTTACTCTGATTTATAAAAAATAACTATCTCTAGGTATTTTTACCAGCTCTCAATTTTACTGATATCTCAACCAAAATAGCAACTGCTTTTGTATAAATTACAAAAACCGAAAAACAAAAAGAGAGGGACCCTCTTTTCACTGATAAATTTAAAAAAGAAGAAACTCCTTTCTCTAGGTTGACAAACTCCACACCCAGTCACAAAGGGACCATGACTTGGCACCCTGACACAGGGCACCTAGATGCAGACTAGATTTAAAGACCCCATTCTTTCCTTTGGTCAGATGTCTCTTTACAACAAAACCTGGAAGTGTATTCTCAACCATGTGAATTAATCAGGGAATTGCTTGGTAGTACCCAGGACATGTCACTAAATGGTGTCTCTAAATGGCCAAGACAGAGAATATGACAACTACACTAAAAGAATCTCTTGAGGTACCAGGTTTTATGCAATTTATGCAATCTCGACCCTACCTTAGTCATTAATCAGTAAAGATGTATATGATTTTGTACACATATACATTTTCAGGGTTTTTTGGCACTGATTCCCTTTAATTTCACATTGAATACGTTTGTCCTTGTTTTGTCATCTACTCTAAGATGATGCTTTCACTGTCACTATTTTGAAAGAGTGTTAGGAAAACAATAAGTCTGATCTTGAACAGATTTGTGATGATAAATTGAAGATGAATCACAGTCACAATTCCACCGTATTTTTCAGAGTGTTTTCAAAGGACCTTATACTTAATGACTAGCCAAGCATTTCTAAATACTTCAGTAGGAGGCAATGGCTTATATTTATCAATTCAGTTTGGATACTACCTGCTAAAAATGTTTAAGTAATTTAGTACAGTTGATATAGTTTCTAAAAGATTTTTATAAGCACAGATTATTTATTAAGATTCTTGGAGTTATGTTTCATATAAAAACAAACACTAAAAGGGATAGAAGTAAATATTATGCATTCTTCCAATGCTAGAAAGAATGAACATAAGAAAATGCAGGAGACTAATCTCTTTTATTGTTATGTTAATGCATGGTACTTGAATTTTTGGCATTCTTAATAGCATTACATGTATAGATTTTTTAAATTGCCCTTCTGTGTATTAGCACGGACTAGTGGTGTCTTAACGCTGATGCAATCTCAGTGAAACTTTATGGCCCTATGAATTGTCCCTATATCAGACTTCCATAAGGTTTTTTTCTGTATTTCCTTAGAAGTAATGTATTTCTAAAAACTGAACTAAGATTTTAAAAACCTGGGAACTCATTTAAGATCTACCATTTACCAGTCAAATAAACTTTGAAAATTGACAACCTTTATGAGGCTCACATTTCCATTTATAAATTAAGGCAGGAAATACTTGCTCTAGGTTCCTTTCTATGGTTAAGCTGTTTTGAGCAAATTAAAGTAATATATGAAAGTATTTTAGACTTGTGAAGTCCTATGCAGAAATAAATGTAATTATTTGAAGTCTATTAGGTTATACTTTGAAAAATGATTTTACTTCTGCTTATTGACATCATTCATCATACATGAAATGTGGTCAGCCAAAACACATTGGAATATCATCCTCTAACTAACCCACTTTTATCATCTTTTAGCCCAATAAATCATGTACCCACATTTTATAGTGCATTGATTCCAAATGTGTTACACAGTTCTCCAAGGCTAGAATGTGGAGGGTCATTCTTCCCCCTGAATGAATGAAAGAACTTTCCCCTATAATACTCAAAGTATATACTGAGTACAGGTGGGAAAATGTGGTAAGCCATCCATGGTATATTTTTTAAAATAACAGTTTATGTTCATTAGGTTGCTCTTTTCTCCTGTCCTCTTAACACAAGCTGTTTCATGCTATACTTCCAGGGAAATGTCAGTATACTTAGCTCTTAATAAAACTCACTCATACACAGATAGCATTCATACTTCAAGGTTTAAAGACCACTTAGTAAAGTCCAAGGGATTAACCAGCCAACCCTTTCCTTATGGTGCCTTTTCTGTCACTGAGATCCTACATTTTTCTTTATTATTTTTATTGGTAGGTGTTATTTTTGTACATTCATATAATAAAAATTGTTAACAGAGCATGTGTTTCCCTTTAATGCTCTCTATCTCCAGTCTTCTGCCGAAATATCCAGTCAACAATGACCTATGTATCATTTCAGATGTATCTCTGAATATCTAAATGGTATCATAATATATACACTCTCTTACAACTTATATTTTTCCTGAACTATGTATCTTAGTTATCACTGATACCAGTTTTTATAGATTTTTTAATGGCCATAATGACATAAATCCATTACATGGTTATATGTGATTTAATAATCCCTTGACCCATTTATGTTGTTTTCAATATTTTACTACCATAAACAATATTGACATAAACATCCTTATGCAAATGTCTTGTGCTAAATTGTGGAAACACCTGCAGGTTACAATTCTAAAAATGCAATGAGTATCAAATGTTACATACGACTTTTATTTGCCTACTTAAAAGAAATTTCCTTGCAAATGGGTCTTCATTATGTGAGCCCAGGTACCCCCATTCCATCGTCAATCCTGTGAATAATCAACCTTTCATAGTTTGCAGTTGTGATAGCTGAAAAATCATGTCTCGTTTTCAATTTTGAAACAATTTTACTATAGTGGATTTTTTATATAGCATCTTTCATGTGCTTCGGTCTTTTGCATTTATTTTTATATAAACTTTCACTATCCTTTGCCCATTTTTCTGTAGAAACATTCACAGATTTTCATTGATTTCTAATGGTTCACAATAAATAAAGGCTTATATTTTGTGGAATGGCTCAATATCTATATTTTGTAGGTCATTGACTTTGGATAACACATTTCATGCAAGAATATAAAAAATTTTGTGTATTCAGTTATCTGTACTTTAAGACTTCTTATTTTTACATTATATTTGAAAAGATTCATCCACTATTATTATTAAAAAATCTTCTATTTTTACCATTTAATATTTTTCATTTAATTATTTTATCCACCTCACTTTTATTTTGTACTAAGGAGTAATATCAATTTAAATAAATAAACTCAAACTTATTGTTGGTTTTTCAAAATTAACATATAATGTATTATTTGTTTCAGGGGTACAGGTCTGTGAATCATCGGTCTTAAATAATTCACAGCACCAACCATAGCACATACCCTGCCCAGTGTCCATCACCCAGCCACCCCATCCCTCCCATCCTCCTCCCCTCCAGCAACCCCCAGTTTGTTTCCTGAGATTAAGAGTCTCTTACGGTTTATCTCCCTCCCCAGTCCCATCTTGTTTCATTTTTCCCTCCCTTCCTCGATGACCCCCGCCTTGCCTCTCAAATTCCTCCTATCAGTGAGACCATGTGATAATTGTCTTTCTCTGATTGACTTATTTCACTTAGCATAATACCCTCTAGTTCCATCCACGTCATTGCAAATGGCAAGATTTCATGTTTTTTTGATGGCTACATAGTATTCCATTGTATGTGTGCATGTATATATATACACACATACCACATCTTCTTTATTCATTCATCTGTTGTTGGACATCTAGGCTCTTTCCATAGTTTGGCTATTGTGGATATTGCTGCTATAAACATTTGGGTGCATGTGACCCTTCAGATCACTGCATTTGTATCTTTAGGGTAAATACCCAGTAGTGCAATTGTTGGATCATAGGATAGCTCTATTTTCAACTTTTTGAGGAACCTCCATTCTGTTTTCCAGAGAGGCTGCACCAGCTTGCATTCCCACCAACAGTGTAGGGGGTTCCCCTTTCTCTGCATGCTTGCCAACACCTGTCATTTCCTGACTGGTTAATTTTGGCCATTCTGACTGGTGTGAGGTGGTATCTCACTGTGGTTTTGATTTGTGTTTCCCTGATGCTGAGTGATGTTGAACACTTTTTCATGTGTCTGTTGGCCATTTGGATGTCTTCTTTGGAGAAATGTCTGTTCATGTCTTCTGCCCATTTCTTGACTGGGTTATTTGTTCTATGGGTGTTGAGTTTGATAAGTTCTTTATAGATTTTGGATACAAGCCCTTTATCTGATATGTTATTTGCAAATATTTTCTCCCATTCTCTCAGTCGACTTTTGGTTTTGTTGACTGTTTCCTTTGCTGTGCAAAAGCTTTTGATCTTGATGAAGTCCCAAGAGTTCCTTTTTTGCCCTTGCTTCCCTTGCCTTTGGTGATGTTCCTAGGAAGAAGTTGCTGCGACTGAGGTCAAAGAGGTTGCTGCCTGTGTTCTCCTCAAGGATTTTGATGGATTCCTGTCACACATTGAGGTCTTTCATCCATTTTGAGTCTATTTTTGTGTGCGGTGTAAGGAAATGGTCCAGTTTCATTCTTCTGCATGTGGCTGTCCAATTTTCCCAACACCATTTGTTGAAGAGATTGTCTTTTTTCCATTGGACATTCTTTCCTGTTTTGTTGAAGATTAGTTGACCATAGAGTTGAGGGTCTCTATTCTGGGCTCTCTATTCTGTTCCATTGATCTATGTATCTGTTTTTGTGCCAGTACCATACTGTCTTGATGATTATAGCTTTGTAAGTCTGCAATTATGATGCCACCAACTTTGGTTTTCTTTTTCAATGTTCCTCTGGCTATTCAGGGTCTTTTCTGGTTCCATATAAATTTTATGATTATTTGTTCCATATCTGTGAAAAAAGTTGATGGTATTTTGATATGGATTACCTTAAATGTGTAGATTGCTCTAGGTAGCATAGATCTTTTCACAATATTTGTTCTTCCAATCCATGAGCCTGGAACGTTCTTCCATTTCTTTGTGTCTTTCCTCAATTTCTTTCATGAGCATTTTATAGTTTTCTGAGTACAGATTCATTGCCTCTTTGGTTAGATTTATTCTTAGGTATCTTATGGTTTTGGGTACAATTGTAAATGGGATTAACTCCTTAATTTCTCTTTCTTCTGTCTTGTTGTCACTGTATGGAAATGCAACTGATTTCAGGGAATTAAAGCTGTGGAGAGCAAAACCAAGCAGATTACTTAGCCTGGCCCCTAGCAGGGACAGTGCAATTCCACGTTGGGCAAAGACATTTGAGAATCACTGCAACAGGCCCCTCCCCTAGAAGATCAGCAAGAACATCCAGCCAAGACCAAGTTTACCAATCAATGAGAACTGCAAAACTCCAGAGCTAGGGGAATACAGCAAATAGAATTCATGGCTTTTTGCCCCATGATTCTTTAGTCTTTCAAAGTTAAATTTTTTTAATTTTATTTTTTTCTTACTCTATTTTTTTGAATTTTTCCTCTTTCCTATTTTAACCTATTTTAACTATCTTAGCAATACCTTTTTAAAAATGTTTAATTTTCATTTTTATAGTCATATTCTATCCCTTCATTATATTATTTTGTATTTTTCAGTTGTTTGGGAAATTTCTCCATTTCTATTTATATAAGAATGAATTATTCAGGAATTGAAGATTACCTTTATTATAAAGTAACTTTCTCTTTGGGCATTTGTTCCTGAGTTCTCTTTTCTATTTTACTGATCTCTTTGTTTTTTTGTGCATAAGTGCTCAGTTGCTCTGGTCTCTAAAACTATATACATATTGAAATATCTTACAGGGCTGGTTCATATCCAGTGTTCTTTTATTCCTAGCAATTTTGGAAATATTTTATTATAAATAATCCCTATAATTAGCTTACTTGGTTACAAATAAAAATAATTTTGGCATACTTTTTTAATGTATTACATTTATGATTCATTTATGGAAAACTTATGTCTTTATAATAGAGTCCAGGAAAATGAATGCCTTTCTATTCAACTATTCTTTTAAGTCTCCCATTTCATTTTAGCTTATATCTACTTTTCCTGTTAAGATTTTCCATAGAAAGTTCATTTTACTCTGTTACTATCATAAATGGCCTATTTTCTTTCATTATGTTTTCTAGATGGTTGACACACACACATATATATGTATGTGTGTGTACATGCATGTGTGCCTATTATTTTTTACTCAGCTAATTAAAATTATTTTATATTCCATAAAAAATTTTCAGTTTATTTACGTGTATTTTTAAGGCGAAGTTCCATCACTTCAAATATCTGTAACTTTGATTTTCTTCTCTAGCCTAAATATGTCAAATAATTCCTCCAAAAAATGTAATATATTTTTTATATCAGAATCCCGTTAAGTGTTCTTGCCTTTATTGGCAAAACTTCTAATTCTCCGTAAAAATGATACTGGTTTTTGCTCTGTCTGTATCTATATAGGTATACCTATATCTACATAGCAATAATACATACGATGCAGGTTTTTATAAGGTTGTAAATATATATAAAACTGCCTTTTTTTTTCTGAACACCATGTGCCACTCACAGCATTTGTATGTTACTCTTAAAGGGCAGCATGAAGACAGGTGGATTCTTCTGGGGGCTCAGTCAAGTCTTATTTAGGATTTGCTGAGTAATCTAATTGTAGATTAAAATTCACAAGTTCTTTCCTCTAGTTTATGTAAAGTAAAGCTGCTTAGGGCAGAGTGAATGTGGCATTGTGGTGAAAAACAGAAAGGTTTTCTCTCTTGAGGGAGGGGAGTTGGATGGTGGAAGGTGGAAGTGAGGATATTTTTCTGTCTCAAACAAAAGCACATGTAGCCTCAGTGGTAAGGTAGAGTGAAGGAGTTGCCCAAGTTGGCTAACTGTGTGATGTCCAATACATTGCTTACCCTTTTTTTTCCTCATTTAAAATATATGAAAGTTAGAGTAGATAATGCCAAGGTATTTTTCATATTTAACATTATTCAAATTCTGTCACAACGCAACCTTTAAGGTGACTACATGGCAAGCTAGTTTACAAAATGAGATTATAGTCTCCATTTATGCATCTTCCCTACAGTTTCAAAATTTAGAGAAATAACATACTTCAAAGCTTGTATTTCTGCTTGTTTGATCCTCATTTTCATTTGTATGAAAAATGGGAAATGAATTCAGAATATATTTCTGCTTGATTTTGTATTCTGCCAAGCTTTTTTCTAATTCTGTTGAAAAGTTTAAACTCTTATATAAGGTTAAGCTCTACTGAGATGCAGATTTCTTGGAAATTAAAATAAAGGATTGGAAAAATTGTTTGTTTGACATGGAGAGGGCAGGTCCTAATACTTCTAGTTTTTCTTAGACAGTAAATCTCAGTGTTATAGTAGTTTAACATAATGTCATCCAGGATTGTGATGAGATCTTTTTCTTCTGCTAAGCAGGTGCATTCATCATTATTACTCTTGCCAACTCATTTTAGTGTGCAGAATTTGAAATGCCAGAATATCTGTGTGTGTTGCTTTGTGCAGGGCACATGCTTGTCAGTAGTCAAGCTTGGGGTCTAAAGAGTGGAGGCAGTGAAATGGGGGCTTGCCACACAACTCTCCATTGTGTTCCTTGAAAACTTGATTCAGTGTCACCCAAGAGCCTATGAAACATGAGCAGTAAGGAAGGATCACAAATAACAAAGTTCTGGCAAGCAGCCAGTCTTTCTGCAGTGAAGCTCTGCTCACTTTAATGTAGCTCCACTGGGCTGGATACATGTGGAGGATGGATGACAGCAGGATGCTGAAACAGCTGCTAGGTGATAAGCTGAAGTGGGCCAGTGCTTGTGGGCAGGGAAGGAGGAGTACATATATTAGGACTTTTGCTAAAGGGCTGCTAACACCACATTACACCATCATGGGACTGTCTAGTTGTAGACTGATACTAAACAATAACATCAGAGAATCCATCTTGGCCTATAACTTCCAGAAAAGAAATCGATTTTTGGTGGGGTATTTTTTCCTAAATAATATTAGGAAGCCAAAGAAACAGAGGCATAGTTCTGAGAGTGCTGGACTGACTTTTATTTTGATATGTACTCCCTTAAACATGTAAACAGACAGATATCTAAATGTTTTGATTTCTCTTCTATAAAATCAGCAGGTTCCACATTTCCAGCCTTCAGAATATTTTCTTTTAGCTTCCTTTTCAAATCCTGTAAATCAGCATGAGAAAAAGAATGGCATGAGCTAAGGCAAGGTAATAAAAACTGAAAGAACAATTAAGAAGTAAAAAAGTCTGCAATACTTTTCTAACAACTAAGTCCTCTCCTGGAGGGCTTTGTGTATTTTTGGAGATTAAATTAGTCTTAAGTTGGTGCTAAGGCTTAAAGTTGTTGTCTGAAAGAATAAGCATTATATTGGGAGAAAAATATACTGAAAAATTTTTACTGTTTAGGAGAAATATGCTGTATCTGAATGCCCATTTATGTGCATCCAGTTATCATCAAATACAGTAGATTGTGACTTACTGGTTGAATGACCCATTCCTTGACTACAAGTTTGAAGCTGATTAGGTGACTCTGTTGTATATTAATGTACTCACGTATAGGACTGGATTTGATGCAGTTTGTGTTTTTTGGGTGTTGTCCTTAAAATCAAGATATTTCAGACATCTTCCAGGCCTGCAATCAACAACTACTGTCCATTCATTGTCTTACATTTTTTTAAGGATTTTATTTATTTATTTGAGAGAGAAAGAATGAAACTGAGAACATGAGAGGGGGGAGGGTCGGAGGGAGAAGCAGACTCCGCACTGAGCAGGGAGCCTGATGAGGGACTCAATCCTGGGACTCCAGGATCATGACCTGAGCCAAAGGCAGTCATCTAACCAACTGAGCCACCCAGGTGTCCGCATTGTCTTGCATTTTTGTTGTATATCTACCATGTATGTGACACAGTACAAGGGATGGAATGTACAACAGTGAATAAGAAATATATAACTTCTATACTCCTGGAACTTGCATATTTATTGTTTAAAGCCTACTTTATTTGGTATTGTTCAGGAATACCCAGTCATATAATACATGACACCTGTTTATAAAAGACCAATAGTTTCACTGGAGAAGTATAAGCCATATGAAAAGTAACTATGAAATGATATGTCACAATTATGAGCTCTTAAGAGCACACACACCTTTTGAATAAAGGGCCAAAGAATAAACATGTTATATTTGTGGGCCAAAAATTCTCTAGTATAACTGCTCAACTCAAAAAATTGCCATAGACAAATGAGCAAAGTAATGGATGTGATTTTATGCTGATAAAACTTTATTCATAAAAGGAAATAGTGGTCTAGATTTGGCCCATTGGTTATAATTGCTCAATTCCTACTTCAGAAAATAATTTGTATAGGAGTTGAGAAAGTGTGGGTAATCACAACAGAAGATTAGAAGGCACACTGATCCTAAATGATGGAGAGGAAGTAGCTTCTACTCATTTTATAGTATTTCAGCAAAATAATTAGAATATACCCTACATCTTCTTATTGACAGTTCATGAATTCATGTATATGGTACCAAACTCTGTTACCCACATCAAATTTAACTCTTATCTGTTCTAACCAAGCTCTTTCTGTATGAGAGTGTGTCCTTTGGTTTTGAGCTTGATTCCTAGAAAAGACTTACTCCCTGAATCTCCAAACACTCAGTGGACAATCACAGATTGACTGCATTAAGATGCAAATCTTAGGTTTTTTTGTTTATTTTTTTAAATTCTACAAAAGTTAATATACAAGTTTATATTAGTTTCATGTATACAATATAGTGATTCTACAATCATATACATTATGCAATGCTCATTATAACAAGTACACTTTTTTAAGCAGTATCTTTTTATTTTTTTAATTTAAATTCAATTAGCCAACATACAGTACACCCTTAGTTTTTGATGTAGTGTTCACTGATTCATTAGTTGTGTATAATGTCCCATGCTCATTAGATCACATGCCCTCCTTAATGCCTGTCACCCAGTTACCCTATATCCCATCCCACTCCCTTCTGGAACCTTCAATTTTTTTCCTGGAGTCAAGACTCTGTCATGGTTTGTCTCCTTTTCTGATTTCTTCCCATTCAGTTTTCCCTCCCTTCCCCTATGGTCCTCTGTAGTATTCCTTATATTCTATGTATGAGTGAAACCATATTCCTGTTGTCTTTCTCGGACTTATTTCATGTAGCATAATATCCTCCAGTTCTATCCATGTCGATGCAAATGGTAGGTATTCATCCTTTCTGATGGCCGAGTAATATTCCCTTGTATATATGAACCACCTCTTCTTTATCCATTCATCTGTTGAAAGACATCTCAACTCCTTCCACAGTTTGGCTTTTGTGGACGTTGCTGCTATGAACATTGGGTGTTCTTTTCACTACATCTTCTCTTCACTACATCTGTATCTTTGGGATAAATACCCAGTAGTGCAATTGCTAGGTCATAGGGTAGCTCTATTTTTAACATCTTGAGGAACCTCCATACTGTTTTCCAGAATGGCTGTACCATCTTGTATTCCCACCAATAGTGTAAGAGGGTTCCCCTTTCTCCACATCCTAGCTAACATTTGTTGTTCCCTGTCTTGTTAATTTTAGCCATTCTGACTGGTGTAATGTGACATCTCATTGTGGTTTTCATTTGTATTTCCTTCATGGCACATGATGTGGAGAATTTTTTCATGGACCTGTTGGCAATTTGTATGTCTTCTTTGGAGAAGCGTCTGTTCATGTCTTCTGCCCATTTTTTGACTGGATTGTTTGTTTTCAGGGTGTTGAGTATGATAAGCTCTTTATAGATCTGGATACTAGCCTTTTATCTGTAGTGTCATTTGCAAATATCTTCTCCCATTCCATAAGTTGTCTTTTAGTTTTGTTGACTGTATCCTTTGCCATTCAGAGCTTTTTATCTGGATGAAGTTCCAATAGTTAATTTTCCTTTTGTTTCCCTTGCCTTTAGAGATGTGTCTTGCAAGTTGTTGTGGCTGTGGTCAAAGAGGTTACTACCTGTGTTGTCCTCTAGGATTTTGATGGATTCCTGTCTCTCACTGAGGTCTTTCATCCATTTAGAGTTTATCTTTGTGTATGGTGTAAGAGAAAGGTCCAGTTTCATTCTTCTGCATGTGACAGTCCAGTTTTCCCAGCACCACTAACTGAGGAGACTGTCTTTTTTCCACTGTATATTCTTTCCTGTTTTGTTGAAGATTAGTTGACCATAGAGTTGAGAGTCCATTACTGGGCTCTCTAAGCTGTTCCATTGACCTATGTGTCTATATTTGTGCTAGTACTATGCTGTCTTGATGATTACAACTTTGTAATATAGCTTACAGTCAGGCATTGTGATACCCCCCAGCATTGGTGTTCTTTTTCAACATTTCCCTGGCAATTTGGGGCCTTTTCTAGTTCCAAATTTTTGGATTGTTTGTTCCAGCTCTGTGAAAAATGTCAATGGTATTTTGATAGGTGTTGCATTGAATGTGTAGATTGCTCTGGGCAGCATTGACATTTTAACAATGTTTATTCTTCCAATCCATGAGCACGTAATGTTTTTCCATCTCTTTGTGTCTTACTCAGTTTCTTTCATAAGTGTTCTGTAGTTTCTAGAGTACAGATCCTTTGCCTCTTTGGTTAGGTTTATTCCTAGGTATCTTATGGGTTTTGGTGCAGTTGTAAATGGGATCAATTCCTTGATTTCTCTTTCTTCAGTCACATTGTTTTTGTATAGAAATGCAACTGATTTCCGTGTGTTTATTTTGTATCCTGCTATGTTGCTGAATTCCTGCATGAGTTCTAGCAATTTTGGGGTGGGGTCTCTTGGGTTTTCCATGTAAAGTGTCATGTCATCTGCAAAGAAAGAGCATTTAACTTCTTTGCCAATATGAATGCTTTTTATTTCTTTTTCTTGTCTACTTACGTAGGCTAGAACTTCCAGTACTATGTTGAACAATAGTAGTGAGAGTAGGCATCCCTGTCATGTTCCTGACCTTAGGGAGAAACTCTCAGTTGTTCCCCATTGAGAATGATACTTGCTGTGGGTTTTGCTTAGGTGCCTTTTATGATATTGAGGTATGTTCCCTCTATCCCTATACTCTGAAGAGTTTTAATCAAGAAAGGATGCTGTATTTTGTCAAATGCTTTTTCTGCATCTATTGAGAGGATCATATGATTCTTGTTTTTTATTTTATTAATGTGCTCTATCACATTGATTGATTTACAAATGTTGAACCACCCTTCATCCCAGGAATAAATTCCACCTGGTCATGTTGAATAATCCTTTTAATGTACTGTTAGATCCTGTTGGCTAGTATCTTGGTGAGTATTTGGGCATTCATCTTCATCAGGGATATTGCTCTGTAGTTCTTTTTGATGGGGTCTTTGGTTTGGGGATCAGGGTAATGCTGGCCTCATAGAATAAGTTTAGAAAATTTCCTTCCATTTCTATTTTTTGGAACAGCTTCAGTAGAATAGGTATGATTTCTTCTTTAAATGTTTGCTAGAATACCCCTGGCAAGCCATCTGGCCCTGGACTCTTGTTTTCTGGGAGGTTTTTGATTACTGTTTCAGTTTCCTTGCCAATTTTCTCTCTTCCTGTTTCAGTCTTGGTAGTTTATAAATTTCCAGAAATACATCCATTTGTTCCAGGTTGCCTACTTGTTAGGATATAGTTGCTCATAATATGTTCTTAAAATTATATTTCCTTGGTATTGGTCGTGCTCTCTCCTTTCATTTATGAATTTATTAATTTGGGTCCTTTCTCTTTTCTTCTGGATAAGTCTGGCCGGAGGTTTATAAAGATTAGGGCAGAAATCAATGAAATAGAAACCAGAAGAATAGTAGAACAGATCAACAAAAGTAGATGCTGGTTCTTTGAAAGAATTAATACAATAAGTATACTCTTAATCCCTTTTACCTATTTCACCCATACCCCACATACCTCCCCTCTGGTAACCACAGGCTTGTGCTCTATAGTTTTTTTGGCTTGCCTTTTTTCCCCTTTGTTTTGGTTCTTAAATTCCACATATTAGTGAAATCATTTGATATTTATCTTTGGCTGACTTATTTTACTTTGCATTATATTTTATAGATTCATCCATTTTGTTGCAAATGGCAAGATTTTAGTATTTTTAATGGCTGAGTAATATTCCATTGTGTGTGTGTGTGTGTGTGTGTGTGTGTGTATACACACATATATATGGCTTCTTCTTTATCCACTTGTTCCCTAATGGAAACAAGCTGTTTCCATAATTTGGCTATTGTAAATAAGGCCGGAATAAATGTAAGGGTACATATTCCTTTTGAATTACAGTTTTCATATCCTTCATTTAAATACCTACTTGTGTGATTGCTATATCATAGGACAGTTCTATTTTTAATTTTTTGAGGAATCTCTATACTGTTTTCCATAGTAGCTGTACCAGTTTGCATTCCCCCCAACAATGAATGAGGGTTCCATTTTCTTCAAACCCTCACCAATATCTGTTGTTTCTTGTGCTTTTGATTTTAGCCATTTTGACAGGTGTGAGGTAATATCACATTGTGCTTTCGATTGGCACATTAATTATGATCAGTGATGTTCAGCATGTTTTCATGTGTATGTTGGCCATCTATATGTCTTCTCATGAAGACATTATTTCTCTTCAAGAGAAATGTCTTTTCATGTCTTCTGCCCATTCTTTTGGATTATTTGTATGTATGTATGTGTGTATGTATGTATTTAGGTGTCGAGTTGTATAAGTTCTTTATATATCTTGGATACCAGCCCTTTTTCAGATATGTTATTTGCAAATATCTATCCCATTCAGTAGGCCATCTTCTAGTTTTGTTGGTTGTTTCCTTCACTGTGCAAAAAAATTTTATTTTTATATAGTCCCAATAGTTTATTATTCCTTTTCCTTTCCTTGTCTCAGGAGATACATCTGCAAAAATGTTGCTTGACCAGTGTCAAAGAAATTACTGCCTGTGTTCTCTTCTAAGATTTTTATGGTTTCAGGTCTCACATTGAGGTTTTTAATTCATTTTGAGTTTATTTTTGTGAATGGTGAAAGTGGTGTGGTTTCATTCTTTTGCAAATGGCTGTCCAGTTTTTCCTTCACCATTTGTTGAAGAGACACTTTCTGTCATTGCATATTCTTGCCTCTTATATCATAGACTAATTGGCAACATGAATGTGGTTTTATTTCAGGATCCTCTATTCTGTTCAAATATTAATCTACGCATCTGTTTTTGTGCCAGTACCATACTGTTTTAATTACTATAGCTTTGTGAAATATCTTGAAATCTGACAACATCATACCTCCAGTTTTGTTCTTTTTCAGGATTGCTTTAGCTATTGAGCATCTTTCATGGTTCCATGCACATTTTAGGATTATGTGCTCTAGTTTTATGAAAAATGCTGTTGGTATTTTGATAGGGATTGCATTAAATTTGTACATTGCTTTGAGTGGTGTAGACATAGTAACAATATCTTTTCTCCCAATACATGAGCATAGAATATCTTTCCAATTGAGGGAGTCATCTTTAATTTCTTTCCTTAATATTTTATGGTTTTCAGAGTACAGGTCTTTTGTTAAGTTTATTCCTATTTTATTATCTTTGGTGAAATTGTAAATGGAACTATTTTTTAATTTCTTATCCTGCTATTTCATGATCAGTATATAGTAATGCAGTAGACTTCTATATATTAATTTTGTATCCTAATATCTTACTGAATTCACTTATTCTAGTAGTTTTTTGGTGAAGTCCTTAGAATGTTCTATATATAATATTATGTCATCTGCTAATAGTGACAGTTTTACTTCTTCCTTATCCATGTGGATGCCTTTTGTTTTGTTTTGTTTTTTCTGGTCTGATTGCTGTGAGTAGGACTTCTATGATGAATAAAATGGTGAGAGTGGATATTCTTGTCTTGTTCCTGATCTGAGGGGAAAAGCTCTGTTTTTCACCATTGAGACATTGAGTATAATATTTGCTAGAATTTTTCTATATATGGACTTTATTATATTGAGGTATGTTCCCTGTAGTCTTATATTGTTGAGGGGTTTTATCATGAGTGGTTGTTGTACTTTGTCAAAGGCTTTTTCTGTATCTATTGAACTGATTATATGCTTTTATCCTTTCTCTTATTATGATGTATCACATGGATTGATTTGAGAATATTGAAGCATCCCAGGAATAAATCCTACTTGATTTATTTTTGATTATTTTTGATTATTATTTTTTTACATGTATTGTTGGATTCACTTTGCTAATATTTTTTTGAGGAGTTTTGCATCTATGTCCATCAGAGCTCTGTAGTGTTTTTTTGTTTTGTTTTTTTGTTTTTTTTGGTAGTGTCCTTATCTAGTTTGGACATCAGGATAATGCTGCCTTCATAAAATGAATTTGGAAGCTCTCCTTCCTATTCTAGTTTTTGGAAGAGTTTGAGAAGGGTAGGTATTAACTCTTTAAATGTTTTACATAATCTGCCTATGAAACTTTATCTTATTCTAGACTTTTGTTTGATGGGCATTTTTTGATTACTGATTCAATTTCATGCTGGTAATTGGTCTGTTCAAATTTTCTATTTCTTCCCGATTCAGTTTTAGATTACTTTTCTAGGAACTTCTCCATTTCTTCTAGGTTGTCCAGTTTGTTGCCATAGAGTTTTTCATCATATTCTCTTATTATCCTTTGTATTTCTGTGGTGTCAGTTGTTTCTCCTCACTCCCGATTTTGAGTCCTCCTTGCCTCTTTTTGTTTTTATGACTAAAAGTTTATAAATTTTATTGATCTTTTCAAATGACCAGCTCCTTATTTCATTATGTTTTTAGCTTCTATTTCATTTATATCTATTTCTGCTCTAATCTTTATTATTTCCTTCCTTCAGCTGGTTTTGTTTGTTCTTTTTCTAGCCCCTTTAGATGTAAAGTTTTGTTGTTCATTTGAGATTTTTTCTTGCTTTTTGAGGTAGACTTGTATTCATATAAAATTCCCTCTTAGAGCAGGTTTGCTGCATCTCATAGATTTTATACTGTTGTATTTTCACTTGTTTCCATACATAGTTTTATTTCCTCTTTCATTTCTTGTTGGACCCATTCGTTGTTTAGTAGCATGTTAATCTCTATGTATTTGTGTTCTTTCCAGGTTTTTTCTTGTGGTTGATTTTTAGTTTCATAGCATTGTGGTTGGAAAAAAAAAGCATGGTATGACTGCAATCTTTTTTTAGTTTGTTGAAACTTGTTCTGTGGCCTAATATGTGATCTCTTCTGGAGATCTCTTCTGGAGAACGTTCCGTGGTATGTGCACTTTAAAAGAATGTGTATTCTACTGTTTTAGGATGGGATGTTTTGAATATATCTGTTGGCTCAATCTGGTCCAATACGTCATTCAAGCTACCAATTCCTTGTAATTTTCTGTTCAGATGATCTATCCCTTGATGTAACTGGGTGTTAATGTCCCCTATTATTGTATTACTATTGATTACGTCCTTTATGTTTGTTAATAAGTGTTTTAGGTGCTCCCTTGTTGGGTGTGTAAATATTTACAACTATTATATCTTACTGTTGGATTGTTTCCTTTATGTAGCCTCCTTCTTTGTCTCTTGTTACAGTCTTTGAAACAAAGTGTATTTTGTCTTTCTTTTAATTTCCTTTTGTGTGATAGATGTTTTCCCATCTCTTTCAATATTAATGTGTCTTTAGGTTTAAAGTAAGTTTCTTTTAGGCAGCTGTTATTTCTTCAAATGAATTTTGTTCCCCTCTTTCCTCTCTCTTTCTTTCTTGGTTCCCTATAATGTGAATGTTACTGTGCTTGATGATGTCACTGAGTTCCCTTATTCTAGATTGATTTTTGTTTATAATTTTTCGTTCTCCTGTTAAGCTTGATTGCTTTCTATTACTCTGTCCTCCAGGTCTCTGATTTGTTCTTCTGCTTCCTCTAGTCTGATTTATTGCTGCTAGTGTATTTTTAATTTCAGTTATTGCATTCTGTATTTCTCATTGGTTCTTTTTCGTGCTTTCCAGCTCTTTATTGATGATATCGGTGAGATCCTTCACTTTTTCTCAAGTCCACTGAGTATCTTTATGACCATAACTTTAAATTCTTTATCAGGCATCTTACTTATCTCCATTTGTTTAGCTCTCTTGCTGTGATTTTGTCTTTTTCTTCATTTGGGGCATATTCTTCCATCTCTTCATTTGTTTAACTCTCTGTGTCTATCTCTTTGTGTTAGAAAATAGTTATATCTCCTGTTCGTGCAGGTATTGGCCTTATGAAGAAGAGGTCCAATGGTTCCCTGTTGTACAGTGGCCCTGTTCACCAGAACCTGGCACTCGTATATGTGTTGTGTGTGCCCTACTGTTGTGGCTGAGCCATGTTTGCCTTCAGTCCAGTTGTCTACAATGACTGTCATTGCCTGTGTGGGCAGGTTTGTTGCCTGTGTTAATGAGCCAGGCTGGAGCTGCCTTGAGCTTGAGTTGAGGCAGACCAGGCATTTGCCAGAGCTGAGGTCACATTGAACTGAAGGACTCTCTCCCCATATTGTCCCCTGAGAAGTTTTCATTGGTGGGTAGGGCCTGCAGTCACATCAAGTGTCTACCCCCAGGCCACTGCTGGGGCTGCAATGGAAATGATGCATCTTGTTATCTTCCCCTCTCCCTTGGGCAAGAGTCACTTTGGAATAGTCCTTGCTTCTGTCAGGGATGCTTGCACACTGCTGTACTTGTGCAACTTTGGATGGAGTCCTGCAGAATTTGGTTGGAGGGGGCTTGTTGCAGGTGAACACAGGTGTGGAGTGTTCTGTTAGCAAGGTATATGTAGGTATGCTCTAGAAGGGGATGTGCAGTCTTTGGAGAACTGCTGAGGGCATTTTGCAGGGGGGCATATTTGCAGGAAAGGATGGGGGTGGGACACACTATTATAAGCTAGATGGAGAGTGTTGGAGCTGAGCTGGTTCGTACAGGTGTCCAAATACCTAGACTGGGTATCAAAGAGGGAAATTGTACCCATCAGCTCTTTTGTTCTTAAGTCTCCTAAAGATCTTTCTCCTTTCGATATATGCCAGGTATTTTTCAAACTGTTGCTTTTTATGCTTCATCTCAACAGAATTGTTTGTTGTGCTGTCTCTTTAAGGGTGGGATCTCAGTTTCCAGTGGCCCTCTAGCTCTCCCAGAGTTCCAGGTTTTAAACCCCCCCGATTGTAAGAACTTGAGGAATTAAGCCCCTCTGTTTTACAAAATTCAGTATTATGGGGATTTCTTTTTCCAGTGTGGGTCCCTGATACCAGAGTGCCGGGTGTGGGGTCTGTTCCTCTCCCTCCTCTCTCCCATGCACAGTCTTATGGATCAGTTTGGTTCCTGACCACATTTCCACCCTTCCTACCCTTTTCTGTGAGGCCTATTCTTGATGTTTAGCTGTGAAGTGTCTATCAGTCTTTGATTTGTTTTCTGGTTTATTTACACTGATGTAGGGGTTTTCTAGGTTTATCCTAGACCAAAGTGAGTTTAGGATTCTCCTACACCACCATCTTCCTTGGAATTCGTGCATCTTGGTTTTGTATTGGTTGGCAAACATGGATGTCTGTAGTTGACAATGAATGAAAAAAAATGACGTAAAGGGTGTATGTACATAAGAGTAATAGAAAATGGGCTGTGATGGGAAAAAGAAAAAATTAGGGAAGATTCTCACATTACACTCTCTTGCAAAGCACAGTAGCCTTCTTCAGAAGGTCCAGATAACTACAAGCATGCCATTCCCATGGATAGAAATGATTCATTAAGACTTGAATGATGTTAGAGTTGGGTAATGCCATCTCCATGGCGAGTGCATGGAAAAATTACTTATTCGTTGTAAGTTTATGAATATTTCACTAATCTGAATAATATTTTCCCTTTCCATAACACTCTCTATAGCATCCATACTTAAGCATTAATAATTTAAGTTGTTCTTTGTGGTCTTTGAGGATTTCCAATTACAGTATAAAGATTGCAGAACTTTACCATTACTATTCTTCCTTTAGTAAATTGTTACTTAAATAACCTACAAATGATTCATTTTTAAGTACCAAATGCACTTTAAATAAATTCACTAGCAAAATGTCTACTTATGTGTTACTTGGGACCCTCTGGGCAAGATTCTTCTTAAAGATCTTAGCCCTTTATGGTTTTGAATGTGTCCATCTTTTCCAAGTGACATCCCTCCGTCCAGGCACTCTCTCTTGCATTCTGCATATTAACCCCCTAATGTAGCATCTTCTACTGATTTCTATCTCACCCTTCAAATAAATTTTTCTTGACCTTCCCAAGCTAGTTAAATACAAACCACATCTTCTTACTTAGTACTTTCCTGCTACTTGTCACATTGATTTCTAATTGTTTATTCTTTTCCATCCATTAGCTTATGAGCCCCAGAACACAGAAACTCTTTTTTGTCTCCGTAGCCAAGTACTTATGCTTGGTACATAGTAGGCACTCAGTAAATATTTGAGGAACAAATGAATGATAACTTTCTACTGTACTGTGTAAACGTTTTATCCCAGAAGTCAAAAGAAAGCATTTTTTTTCTTTACTGGTAGATATGAAGGTGGGATGAATAGGATATTAACTAATTTATTCATGTTTGTTTTCAACACACAATTGGAAATAATATATAGGCATTATATACACCATCATATATACTGGTAGTATTTCTGATCTTAGACAAAGAAACCTGGAGTTCATTACTGTCATTATCAGCTATGGTACTTTGGGTAGGGCACTGAGCCATTCTGATCTTATGTTTCTGCATCTATCAGTAGCATGATAATAGTATTCTCCATGGTGGTTCTGAAGATGGAAAAGATAATTCTGATAATGGCTTTTAAATCTCATTATGAAATATAAACGATCATGATTATTACATTTTTGTTCATACTCCACCTTAAGTATCACCAAGTAAAACATCCTTAAAAGCCGCAAGGAGCACGACCTGCTTTGGAATTTACATGGAATATTATTCTCAATAATTACCTACTTGCCCCTCATTGTTTTTTTAACTGTTCTACTGCATATTGTAAATGGTGCAACAGCTACATATTTCCATAGTATTATCTATTTCTGCCTTTGGTTCTGAACATCTAATAACAAATGTAGAATTAAGGTTTAAAATTAGTTTTTTAAAACATCTATTTTTTATTTATTTATTTGATGGATAGAGAGAGATCACAAGTAGGCAGAGAGAGAGGAGGAAGCAGGCTCCCTGCTCAGCAGGGAGCCCGAAGTGGGCCTCGATCCCAGGACCCTGAGATCACGACCTGAGCAGAAGGCAGAGGCTTTAACCCACTGAGCCACCGAGGCACCCTAAAATTAGTTTTTAATGAGAATGATTGGTCTTTAGATAGAAATGTATTAAATGACCAGTTTACAAAGAACATATTTACCAGGGATTGGATATGCACACCAGGCTTCTTTTCTAGGTATTCACTTTGCCAGCAGAATAATGATTCTGTCTTTCTCTTGCTTGAAGGAATATGGCTATACCTCTAGCATATTCATGCTGTTTAACTCTGCATATCTACTATCTGTGAAAGACAGTTTGGTCTCTAGAATGTTAACTCATATTTACAATGTTTGCAGGAGCTTGCGGTGCAGGAGTGAATCTTTAAAGAGACTTACTGCCACATTCACCACCCATCCTATTTAATAAAACGGTACAGTGGAGGTGTTTTAAAAGTCACATTTGTTCTTCAAATCATAAAAAAAAAATCACATTTCTAAAAGCAGATGGTTTAAGTAGCAGAAGGAATTGCCTGGGTCATTCATAGAGATATAATGGAAAACTGTACCATAGTTAGGTGTGCAAAATTTTTTTTCAGCTAACATTCTTAATTTTTATTGGCAATACTTGGAAAGGAGATAGCAAAGTAGATCTTTTCATATAGTGATGCCAAATCTCATAGTAGGACTGAGTTTTTCATCTCCAAGTATACCAATAACATGGTAACAGTTTAACCCTGGCTAAAAGCAACAAATTTTTTAAATTTTCTCTTTGGAGAAAGAGAAGCTATTTATAGCTTATAGCTATTTATATATTATAAATTGCAAAGGAATAGAGTTGGACTTGGGGAGGAAGTAAGAGAATGGAAAAGGGTAATATACTGGGCTCAGGCACAGGAGACTGAGTAATGATAAGGCCCTTGAAAGACACTGTTACTGGAAGCAGCCTTTTAATAGTGTAGCTTCCATGCAGAAGACTTTCTAAAAACATATTGTCCCTGGGGGAAAAAGGCCAATTCCAACCTTTTCTTTCCAAGTTTCTAGAAAAACCTTCTAAACTACAGTCAGTTTAGACGTGTGAAAAGAGCTACTAACAAAACAACTTTTCTTCCATTCTGAATGTTCTATAATTGGAAATGCAATGAGTAAAATAAGTTATGGCAGTGAAAACACGGTCATGGAGTCAGGGGAGGGATAATTTGATCGAAGGTGTTTAGAAAAGGCCTATTTGAAAATGTGACAGTGGAATCTTAAAAGATGAGTAGGAGAAGGCCCTGAGGGTACAAATAATTTGTTCTGGATTTGGAATATTGTGAGAGGAAGGACAGAAGTGATGAGGTGGAAGCCTGATCTCTAGGGCTTTAAAGCTGTTATAAAGAGTTAATTACGAACTCTCAAAGCATAATGGATAAACATAAAGCTTACGTTTGAATCTGTCACTAGATTAAACCATGTTCTGAAAAATCCATTTCTTTCTGTTTTTATAGAGATATCTTTCTGGTCGGATTTTGTTAAAATCTTCCCAATCTACATTAAAACTTTCAGTCATACAAAGAAATGGAAAGACGTTCTGTGCTCATGCATTGGAAGAGTAACTATTGTTAAAATGTCTATACTACAAAGCAATCTACATATTTAATGCAATCCCTATCAAAATACCAACAGCATTTTTTTTCACAGAGCTGAAACAAACAATCCTAAAATTTGTATGGAACCACAAAAGACCCTGAATATCCAAATCAATCTTGAAAAAGAAAAGCAAAGCTGGAGGCAACACCACTGTGGACTTCAAGTTATATTATAAAGCTGTAGTAATCAAAACAATATGGTACTGGCACAAAAGTAGACACACAGATCCACAGAACAGAATAGAGAACTCAGAAATCAACCCACAGTTTTATGGTCAATTAATCTTCAGTGAAGCAGGAAAGAATATCCAATGGAAAAGAGAGTTTCTCTTCAACAAATTGTTTTGGGAAAATGGAACGGCCATATGCAAATGAATGAAATTGGACCATCTTCTTAGGCCATACAAAAATAAATTTAAAATGGGTCAAAGACCTAAATGTGAGACCTGAAACCATAAAAACCCTAAATGAAAACACAGGCAGTAACTTCTTGGACACTGGCCATAGCAACTTCTTTCTAGATATGTCTCCTGAGCCAAGGGAAACAAAAGCAAACATAAACTATCTGGACTACATCAAAATTAAAAGCGTCTAGTGTTATAAGCAAATAATGAATCATGGAAGACTACATCAAAAACTAATGAAGTACTGTATTGTAACTAACATAATAAATAAAATTAAAAAAAGACTTCTGCACAGCAAAGGAAATAATTGACAAATCTAAAAGGCAACCTGAATCAGAAGATATTTGCAAATGACATATCTGATAAAGGGTTAGTATCTAAGATATGTAAAAACATAAAACTCAACACTCCAAAAATGAATAATCCAATTTAAAAAATGGGCAGGGCACCTGGGTGGCTCAGTGGGTTAAGCCTCTGCCTTTGGCTCAGGTCATGATCTCAGGGACCTGGGATTGAGTCCGGCCACGGGCTCTCTGCTCAACAGGGAGCCTGCTTCCCCCTCTCTCTCTGCCTGCCTCTCTGCCAACTTGTGATCTCTCTCTCTGTCAAATAAGTAAATAAAATATTTTTAAAAAATTAAATAAATAAAAAATGGGCAAAAGACATGAATAGACATTTTTCCTAAGAAGGCATCCAGATGATACATTCACTGATAAGGGAAATACAAATCAAAACTATAATGAGATATCACCTCACACATGTCAGAATGGCTAAAATCAACAACACAAGAAACAACAGGTGTGGGCTAGGATATGGAAAATGGGGAAACCTCGTGCACTGGTGGTAGGAATGCAAACTGGTATGGCCACTTTGGAAAACAGTATGGAGGTTACTCAAAAAGTGAAAATTAGAACTAGTCTATGACCTAGCAATTGCAATGGTAGGTGTTTATCCAAAGAATACAAAAATACTAACCCAAAGAGATACATGCACCCCAATGCTTATAACAGCATTATGTACAATAGGCAAACTATGGAAACAGCCCAAGTGTCCATCAACTGATGAATGGATAAAAAAAGAGGTCTCTGTCACACACACACAATGGCATATGACTCAGCCATAAAAAAGAAAGAAATCTTGCTGTTTGCAAAGATGTGGATGCAGCTAGAGAGTATAATCTATAATGTTAAGTGAAATCAGTCAGAGGAAGACAAATACCATATGATTTCATTCATATGTGGAATTTAAGAAATAAAACAAATGAGCAAAGGGGACAGGAGAGAGTCAAGCCAAGAAATAGGAGGTGGGTGAGGGATGGGTGAAATAGATGTTGGAGATTAAGGACGTGCACTTGCGATGAGCACAGTGATGTATGGGAGTGTTGAATCACTATATTTGACACCTGAAACTAATACTACACTACATGTTAACTGGACTTTAAATAGAAACTTAAAAAAAAACACCTTTCAGTCATATATTTGAACCATGTGTTTCAAAGTTCTAGCCCTTCTTTCTCCTGATGCTAGGGTGTAAGTCCTTCCTAATGTTAAGAGTAGGGAGAAAGGAGAGGAACGAGGACAAATGGCCCTTACCTTCTTGCTGCATTTGGTTTTTAGGCCCCTTCCTGCCAACTTTTACTGTGTCTCTGACCTGGTCATCAGCTTCTGTGTAGCAGGCACTCTCCTGCTGGCTCCTGCACAGCATGTGTGACAATTCTTTGGAGGCCCTTCAGGTTCTCCCCACTGCCCAGGTCACTGATCTGGGTGTTCTGACTCCTGTTCAGCTGCCTTTTACCACCCACACTGGCAGTCTAGCTCCCAGAAGGTGGGCCTGCAGGCTCCTAGACTGCTAGCCAGCCAACACTCTGGTTAATTTCTCTCCTGAGAAAGGCACAAAGGAAGGTCAACAAGTTCACTGCCTAAACAGAAATCCAATTGGGAAACAGAATGCCAGTGCTGCTTTGTGGCAGCAACATCAGTGATTATCTTGCAGTCTCCCCATCATCTCTTTGGGGAGAAGGATGCCTCTCCCAGCAAGCAGAACACTGTCTATAAGTCCAATGATAATGGCTTTGCTTTCCTTAGCCTTCTAAGTATATACATTGGGGAGAAAATGGGGAAGTGATGGCCGTTTTTGCATTTATTGGCTCTGACAAAACTCAAAATAAACCAATAAAGTTTAATACTCAATTTCACTTGGAAAATAATAGATTAACTCTAGCATAGCAGTTAGAAGTATTATGGGTTTTGGAATAACTGGCCCATGTTCAAATCCTGGCTGCTGGATTTGCTAGAAGTCTACTCTTATATAAGCTAAATTTTCAGTGCTTTAAACTCTAACTTGTAAATATAGGGAAAATAATTATACTGCCCTTACAGGGTTATTTAAAAATGTAGGTGGCTTAATCCCTCTAAAGCATATACAAGAGTGATGGTATAAGGAATCTATGAGTCTTAGTCTTTAATGAGTACTTTTATTAAGTATTCTGATTAATAATTTTATGTAATCACTCTGACTACTAAATGGAACAGACTGGTCAAAGGAGAACAGAGCAAGGATGGAAATAGATCTTTAAGTCATCAGATAGTGGAAACTTAAGTGAAATCTTATAGAAGTTTGGAATAGAGTGGAACAGGTTGAGGTGGTGAAGTAGTCATTTTCATTGTGTGTTTCTAGGTATAGCTTTCAGGACTTGTTGAGGAATCTTTCATGGGGCTTGAAGAAAGAAATCAAGGATGGTGCTGACATTTTCAGCCTGACAATCTAGGAAAGCTCTTAGGTAGTTAAGGCCATGGGGTTATATGAAATCAGAAAATTAAAAGAAACAAAAATTGATCAGAATGGAAGACATTAAAGTGTTTATTCGCAGATGATATAATGTTCTACAAGGGATTATTCAGAGACTCTACCATAGAGTGTTAAAATTTAAGAAATGATGTAGATATAAACAAATCTACATGAAGAAATAATGTTTCCTATATGCAGAATAATGGATCCACAAATACGCCCACACCTTCATACCTCCTTTGAATATGTTGTTTCATGGCAAAAGACTTTGAAGATTTGATTAAAGTTAAGGACATTGAGATGATGAGATTATCTTGGTGGGCCCAATCCTTTGAGTCTTTAAAATCTGGGAACATTTTCTGGCTGGATTGAAGAGAGATCACTGAGGGGAGAAAGTTATGGCAACATGAAGAGGCTCTGATGCCCACCACTCGTTCCAAGATATAGAGGGCTATGGACAAGAGGCCTCTCAGAGCTAAGGGTAGCCCCCATTATTAACATCCAGCAAGGAAAGAGAAATCTTAGTCTTATAGCAGTCTTATACCTGGAACTGAATTCTGACCAAACCTAATTAACAAAGAAATGAATTCTCCTGTAGAGCCTCCAGAAAGGAATGAAGCATACTAACACCTTGTTTTTCGCTTACCAGATGTTAGATCTACATAAATGCAAACTAACTAATTTGTATTATTTTAAGTCACTAAGCTTCTGGTAATTTGTTACAACAGGAAGATAAAATTAATACATATACCGTAACATTCACCCACATTAAATTTTTTGACAATAAATTTATAGTTACATAACCAAAATCCAGTTCCATTCCAGGTAGATGCCATGTACTATTTTCAGTTATTCTCAGTGCTGACTCCAGCCCCAGGCAGCCACTATCTGCTTTCTATCTATATAAATTTGGTCTTACTGGACATTTCATATGAATTATGTCCTTTGCATCCAGCTTCTTTCATTTAGCATGTTTTTGAGGCTCCTTCATGTTGTAGCATTTATCAATATTTTGTTCCTTTTAGTCTATTATGTGGCTAAACGACAGTTTTATCCTTGCACCCCTTCACGGAGATCTAGACTGTTCAGATTTTTACTATTGTGAATAAACCTATGAACAGAAGTCTTTGTGTGGACCTAGGTTTTATTTCATGCGGACACTCAGGAGTGTAACTGTCAGGTAACTTTTTAATTTTTTTTTGAGAGAGAGAAGCAGACTCTCTGCTGAACAGACCATGAGGCTTGATCACAGGACCTTGAGATCATGACCTGAGCCAAAGGCAGACACCTAACCAACTGAGTTACCCAGATGCCCCTTATGTTAACTTTTTAAGAAACAATTCAGAGTGGTTGTACTGTTTTTACATTCTCATTGGCAATATATGAAAATTTTTGTTTCTCCAAATCCCCTTGCCTATCTGATTATCTTCTTTTTAACTGTAACTGTTTCTAAGGGTATAAATTACTTTATGATTTTAATTTGTGTTTCTTATTGGCTATTGCTGCTGAGCATCTTTTCATGTGCTTATTAGCCATTCATATACCCTTTTTACGACATGTCTGTTAAGTTTATTTGCTCATTTTTAATTGTACTATTTTTTAATATAGTTTTTAAGGTTTCTTTATTCTGGATACAAAGTATAGTGAGAAAATTGGATTTTCTCATAAAATTATTTAGACACTTCCCTTGAGTGAGTTGTGCAGGGCCTGGTAGGGACAAATGTGCTTTCCAGATAAGCTTGTGGTGAGTATCTACCTTATGCATAGTGAGCCAAAAAATAAGATATACTATTTAGAGCCTATCACCTGTCTTGCCTGTTTGAGGGGGACAGGAGGTACTCACACGAATGATTTAACAACAACAACAACAAAATCGGCATGAGGAAATGTTTTTCATTTTAAGCAATATTTTTGACATCAATTTTTTCTATATTTAGAACTTTAATAAGTGCTTCCTGTATCTCATTTAATATATATAGCAGTTTACAAAGGCTTGGTTTATAGCTTAACAGTAAAGCAAAACTTAATTTAAAAAATCCATACATTCAGGGCGCCTGGGTGGCTCAGTGGGTTAAAGCCTCTGCCTTCGGCTCAGGTCATGATCTCAGGGTCCTGGGATCCAGCCCCGCATTGGGCTCTCTGCTCAGCGGGGAGCCTGCTTCCTCCTGTCCTTGTCTCTCTGCCTCCTTGTAATCTCTCTCTCTGTGTCAAATGAATAAATAAAATCTTTTAAAAAAAAATCCATACATTCATCTACTTTTGCTGAACATTTCCCAAATGGTATAGAGTTGTGGTGAGCATTAAATGAGGTAATATCTAGAATAGTGCAAAATAACTGGCAAAAAAAAGGTCAATAAATGTTAGTTTCCTGTTTCCTTCCCTTTATCATTCATATTCAGTATTTATTTATTGAAAATAAAATTATGCTTGACATTCAGAAAAGATGTTTCCTCTGAAGCTTTCTTTTATATTATGAAGGCAAAATTAAGATAAAAAAAATGCCAACAGAAATTTCACAGTACACATCCTACAAAGTGGACAAGAAAATGAGCCTGCAATTAGATAAAACTGCATCCCTTTCAAAGAATTGTATTATTAAATATTCAAGATTATGTGCATTAGTGAGGACATAAACTCAAAGACATACCTTTTCACAGGACTTCTGACAGTAACTAACCATTAGAGAAACATTAAATGAAATATTGAAAGGGGAAAACAATTCAAGAAATGGACCAATTTGAGCAACTCTAAAGTACTGCTTTAGATGGCACATTTAGAGAACAAAAGACAAAAGAGAATCAGAAAGAAAAAATCGTTTAAAGATGAAGTGGATACTGTCCATTGATTGAGAGGTCACACTTTAAATCATTTTGACAGCTGAGAAAGGAAGAATATGGTTTTCCCAGAAGGTAGTTTTTTAAAAAAAATTCTAAGTAACTTAATATAAAGAAAAGGACACTGAAGCTGTACCAGAAATGACTAAGAGATTTAGTTGCAGAAGATGTGACCAACATATGACTAAATCCAAATAAAGACATTTAAAAATTGGATGCAAAATAGATGAAGGGAACAACTCCCTAAATTGGCATTTTCTGACTCCTTTGGAAACTAAATCTCCCTCTAGCAATATTCTGCCCTTCCATTTAGTTTAAGTATAATCTTCTTTTTTCCAGCATGATCTGGGTTTATGACAAATTCTATTTTTTCTTAGCAGAGGCATTTATTAGATATATTGCTTATGACAAATTCTCTCAAGATTTGGACTGTAGAAACTATAGCAACACCAAAACACACTTTGAGCCATTCTTCAATCCTCATTTTATAAATCCTAAAAATGTAAATAATATCTAGCAAATTTGTTGTATATTTTATAAAATATATTAAAGGTGAATCAATAAAATGAAGTGTGATATGCTTTTCATCTTAACAGATTTGTGATCAGACAGGATTGGCATTCACATTATAGCTTGCAAAATTTTTTTCTTGGTTTCATTTTGAAATGTTCAGTGGTGCTGTCACTTGGGCTTATGCCACATTCCTAGAAACCTGGAGAAATTAGAGAACTATCTGGATGATTCATGCAAATACCCAATTTTCATCTGAATTATACCTTTGTCAATAAGCATGACCATGAGTTCAATTTATGCCACTTAACCTCATTAATGTTCTATTCCATTATAAGCTGTGATAATAGTAAAACTGATGTAATATTAATTCCTATGTAAATTAAATGGATGATTCATGGAACATCTTTAGCATAGTGCCAGAAACAGTAGTCATAGTAATAATAACAGTTGTGCTATTACTACTAGTAGTTACAGTAAGAGTACTAGTTATAGCAGTTGTCATAGCAAATTTGGCCTGGATTATCAAAAAAATTTACATATGTGTGTGAGTATATTTATATATATATATATATATATACTTTTATTCTTGAACCCCAGGCTACATCAGCTAATAATTGAGAATCTTTATATGGGAAGTGAGGAAAATAAATCATAATAGTAATGGCCTTGACTTAAACTCTTTTTAACCTATGACTGATATTTTACATGTACTCTTTTATGTCCAAAAATATTCCAAGGAAGGAATATTAGTGAAATAGTTTGAAGTGGCTAATACATCTGTACTGGGCTTCCTTTTTAAAGGGGGTGGTATGATGTACACTGGAAACCATGGGATTATCAGGGATGGAACTGACCTCAGAATGTCTCTTGATTCTGTCTAGGCTGTTCTTTGCTGTTACAGATATATTTTTCTTCATTAGAAGCATGTCTGTAGTCAGCTCTGACTTAATGCTTTGCAGCTATCAGAACAAAAGGAAAAGGGACCCAGTCTCCCTCATCACCATGTTGAGTAAAAGATTGGAGAAAATGAGTTTGGCCCAGCCTTAGTAATATTCTCATCTCTTGGCAACAATCACTTTTGGAGGTTGGAAGTAGAGTTGGGATTGATTTAGCATAGCTTATGTGACATAACCACCTTGTTTCCAGGAAGATGGGATCTGTAATTTCAGGAATGCAGGAAGGATTGCTACGCACCAAGAATGGTAAAAATTACAGCATGTAATCATAAGTTCTTATTTAGAAATTTAGAAAATTAGGGTTCTGAGACAGAGTAATTTTAAACCCTTACAGTTACGGTGAGAATTCAAATTGGCATCTTTTTCACTGTAAACACATCATCCACAGTGGCATATAGGTAACATTGTTTCATGGATAGCATTTGTATAATGAGTTCAGGTAGTGGGTGTCAAATATCAGGTCAAGGAATCCATATGGGGTTCTGAAATATAGGTACTAAGTAATCCCAGTTCTCTTGATAATTTGCAAACCTTCACTCAGTGCTTCACTCAGTGCTTCAAAAAATAACGCTTCATCAAATCCACATTGAACTGATGTATTTTCTTAAATGTTCTAGATTATATTCATTCAGCAATATCCCAGTTGATATTTATAATTCTTTTTATCCATCTTAAATAGTTACAACATGCTTAGCAGATCTTCCCATTAGTGATGCCTGCTCCAAATCTGGAGAATGTTTGCATTTTCTTTTCTATTTTTTTAGAAGATCTCATTGATCCCCTGAGAAGGTGTATGTACAAATATATACCATAGTTCAATCATGATTATCTGCTATCTCAGCATTCTTGGCCATGGTTAAATAACAAGTACAGGTTATTTTTTAACTGTTTTGGAGATCCTGGAAGTATTCAATATATTAAAAAAAAATAGAATTCTTTAATTTACCGAAGAGTACCAAAGAGTCTGAGAAAATACCCATTCTATATCTTCTTTATTATTTTTAATTTTGACCCTAAAGTTATTGATTTAATCATGTTTTTTCTTCAAATTTAACCGGTTATTTGGTCTGGGTATACATGTTCCTTTCCCAGGTGCCTTTTGAGATATTATAACAAACTAACACAATCTATTATGTTTTGTGGCACGATCAATAATATAAATAAAATGTGTCTTGATGTAATTTGCTTTTTGAGATGTTAGTGATTACAATTTATTAAGCTATTTAGTGTAAGATCAAGGTCTGCTATAATTACCTGACTTTTCCTCCAGTGTCTACCGTAACATCCTTTTGTTGCTACCGTATAAATTGGTGAACAATGTGCAGGCTAGTGTTATCATCACCCTTTTGACTTAATTGCAAGCCCTACCTTAAAAATGTATTTACTTTATCTTCCAGGTAGATAAGAAGTTCAAATTTTACACCATGCAAAAAGTCCTATTTTTAAAAGGAATCCAAAAGTTAATGTTATCATAATCCTAAATAGATGAAGCAGTGGTGAAGAAAACTGCAGAGCAAATATGAAATTTAATAATGGCCTTCCAACAGCTTGCCTTTCAAATTGTTAGGAATTCATTAAACAATGGTTGAGCAGCACTGACAATTAAATTACTCTCATATGAGGTAGCTAGCCATATTATGAATATTGCATACTACATAGCTCACATTTCTAAAGGGATGTAGACAACAAATTGGATTTCAGATAATTAACATGAGGCTTGAATTCAGTCTCTAGACACATCCTACTGTTTCCAAGCAAAAATAATTGGTATGTAACTATATAAAGAGGGTTAACATTGAAAATGTTAAGGAAAAAAAGAACATAGAACTTGTTGCTGCATTAGGAGTTTATCACACCATAGAATATAGTAGAGAGGCAGAAACAGTAATAGTGACCTTATGGAATTGCAAATATTTTGCATAACTTAGACCTTTTAATGCTCACCCTCTACGAAGTGGCTGTTCTACCTTTTCCCCACAAAGGGTTAAGCAGTTGATTAAGTCATGCTGTTAAGTGTACTACAGCTGGGAGTGAAACCTATAGAGTCTGAATTTGTAACCACTGCTCCATTGATCTTTTAAGACACATAGAGAAATTATCTTTCACATTTTTACTACTGGACAACTACTGGACAACTTTTTCATTCATGTTTAGTGTCTGTGTTTCCTCTTAAAAAAACATGAAAACATATTAAGAATACTTGTAAAAACTGAAAACGAAAAAAAACCTCTTGGAATAAGTGCTCCATTGTAGAGCTGTTTTATTCACTCATTGTGTGGAGTCCACAGGAAGTTGGAAAAATGAAAAGCAGCACAGTTGGAGTAAAAGTTATAGAGAACAAAGTTGGTGCCTTTTCTTCCTGTAGTGTGCTTCAGTTAATTGTTTTTTGAAATAAACTTTTTAATTTTAGGATAGTTTTAGATTTACACAAAAATCGTGAAGAGAGAACAGAAAGTTTCCACATACTCCATAGTTTCCCCTATTATTAACATCTTATGTCAGTATGGTACATTTGTTACATAATTAATTAATTGACATTGATGTATTATAATTAGCTAAAGTGTGTTCCTTGTTAGACTCCCATACCTGAAGTCCTTTTTCTGTTCCAGGATCCCACCTATCATATCACATTACATTTAGTTTTCATGTAGTTTTAGGCTCCTCAGATTTTCCTTGTTTTGATGATGTTGACAATTTTGATAGCACTGGCTAGGTATTTTGTAAAAAAAATCCATCTGTTGGGTTTGTCTTATGTTTTACTTACAATTAGACTCGGGCTATGGGGCTTTTCGGAAAAAGACCACAGAGTAAAGTGCCATTTTCATCACATTGTATTGAAAGGTGCATGTATAATCAACACGATTTAACAATGGTAGTGTTTGTCATGTTTCTCCACTGTACTGTTATTTTCCCCTACCCTCCTCTTCCATACTGTACTCTTTGGAAGGATTATCACTGTACTTTTTCTATTGGCTCCCCTGTTCTTTTGACATACTTTTATTATTATATTAGTCATCATACAATTCTTTCATCGCAGTGTTTTCTGAGTATTTCAAAATGCTTCAGACTCCTTTCATATATTTGATGCCCCATTGGTTGACTTTTAATGTTGCTGCATGTTTTACTGTAAACCTTTTAAAAAACAGATTTATTGAATATAACTTTCTCAAACTCCTTTGTAATCTTTGTTCTCACCTCTTCTCCCCTTTTCTTTCCTCAAACACCATTCTGTTTTTCTGTCACTATGAATAGTAGTGAATTCTCTAAAATTTTTTGAGTTATATTTTTTTCAAAGCCTTATTTATTTTACTTGGTGGAATTTTTTCTCATCCATGTGTTGGTTTTATAATTAATTCCCTTTTTTTTTTGCCAAATAGGACTCCAATGAATATGAATATATTTAATATTCACATTTTCCCCCATTCACCTGTTGATGGACAGAAGAGTTGTTTCCAGATTTTGGTGTTTACAAATAAAGCTGTTCTAAATATTTGTGTACCTATGCTTTCATTTCTCTTGTGAAAATATGTGAGAAGGGAATGGCTGCTTTATATGATAGGTGTATGTTTAACTTTTAAGAAACTGACATATTGGATTTTCAGAGTGGTGGTACCATTTTAAATTCCTAGGAGTGGTGTGTGAAAGTTCCAGCTGAACCATATTCTCACCAATACTTGGCATGCTGTCATTTTTCACTTTAACCATTTTAATACATGTGTCAATGTTACCTCATTGCAGCTTACTTTGTATTTTTCTAATGAAAAGTATTGTCAAGTATCCTATCATGTACTTATTTTTTATCTGAACATCTTCTTTGATAGTGTTCAGTTAAATATTTGAGTTTTTGAAATTGTGTTTTATTGAATGTTGAGAGTTCTTCATATATTCAAGGTACAAGCCAGATACTGATCTGTAAATACTGTCTCTCAATGATTTGTCTTTTCAACTGAATTTTCATCGCTGTTAACAGTGACATAAAAATCAGCTGTTCTTTTTATGAAGTCTAATTTATCAATATTTTTCTTTATGGTTTGTTCTCTACTTAAAATTTTCCAATCCAGTGTCACAAAGATGTCTTGATTTTTTTCTTCTATGAGTTTACAGTTTTAGACTCAAAACTTGGGTTCATAATCCACTTTGCATTTACTTTCAGTGAAGAATATGGCTAAGGGTTCTAAGGGTTCATCACTATTTGTTAAAAAGACTATCATTTGTTCACCTTTGCTAGAAATCGAATGACTGTATTTGCTGGTCTGCTTCTAGGATATTAATTCTGTTCCACTGATGTATTTATCTTGATGGAAATACTACATCATGTAGACATTTTAATAAACAACTACAGTGAACTATTTTTTTACTAACATGTAAGATAATTATGACATTATAATCAGGATACATAATATGTTACTATTTGTTCTTGATAGTTTAATATTCTAATAGTAGAACTCAATTTCTGTGTAAACCTTTTAAGTTTTATAGAAGAAACTATAAATATCTAGAAATATTTACTACAGTCAGCCATTTAAATTTAATATTAAAATATGTACATGAAGCACCTGTAAATTTGTATCTTACACTATTTTTAGTTCAATTCAATACCACTTAGAGAACACTATGGTATTCCCGCCACTGAAAAGTCTGGGGAGATATATATATATGTGTGTGCGTGTATATGCTTTTAAGTGTGCTGCATCTGGAAGTGAAACCTATAGAATCTGAATTTATAACCACTGCTCCATGTGTGTATGCATATTTTTAGATATACACAGGTGTGTGTGTATATATATATATATACATACATCTCAATCATTGAGTCTACCTTTCAGAAGTTCACAGTAGACAGAAAAATACAGATCCTTGGGGCATTCTATTACAATATTATGTCTGCATTTTCATTGAAAACTATGTTAACTTCCTAAGGAAGAAATCTGACCATGACATTCATAGGATAAAAATATTTCAAGAATTTTCTTCCTCTATAGGGTAATTTTATAACTACTTAATTCTACTTAGACATTTCATTAGTGGCCATGAGTATATTTTCAGGCTGATCTGTGCTTGCATCATCCCTCCTATAGTCTCTACACCTAGGCATTTGTATTCTCTGTATTGCTCTATTCTGTTTTACTCAAATTGAAAGTATTAGGGGCCATCAAAATTAGGGGAATTATATGTAGGATCAACAATATTCAAATGAAAAATTAGGTTTATCTCCAGAGAACTATAATCTTAAATATATAGGCCTTGAGTTTTTTCTATTAAGCCAATCTGACTTCCCCTGATTTGGGTCTGGTTACTTCCATACAGATTATACTACATATTACAGTTCAATTACATTAAATATAGTAATCAGTGGCCCTCATGGTGTGATGAAATCAAAGCAAAATGCAAAAAATCTACAAGACATGACTAAAATTTCTGTTGGTCTGAAAATGACTATAGGTCATGCTAATTCAAATTTTACAGGAAAGATAAGGCTAGATAGATAGCATTTTTTTTTCTGTGTGTAAAAAATAAAGACTCCAATATTAAAATAGGGCACTATGAGAAAGAACATACAAATATACAACTTCTAGAATTCAAAAAAAATAATGTATTCCTTTAAAACTAAATAAACATACTAGGAACAATTGAAAAGAGAATTAGTTTGGGGAAATTGCAAAAATTGCCAACTAAAAGATGTTGAAAATATAAAAGAGATGTTAAGAGAAATAAAGGAAAAAATGAAGTTATGTTTGATAATGTTTCTATAACCCATCATGAGAAAAAATGGAGGAGAGACAATATTGAGAGAATTTGGCAAAATAGAGACTTAAATCATCAAAATCAGGACACAAAGTGAGCACTATAAAGGCCAAATAACACACAATTAAGCAAGACTAAGGAAAAATTCCTCAAAGAAGTAAAAAAGGAAAGCTTACCTGCATAGTCCATAACCACTATACTACCCTGACATCTAGCTAGTCACAGCAATAATAAAATCCCGATGATAATGTAGTACAAGAGCAGTCAGCTAAAACTTTTAAAACATTTAATAGTGTAGGTTAAATATAGATATTTTTAGACAAGAGTTGAACCTTTATCTTAACAAGCCCTCAATATAGGAGATACAATAATATATACTTTTAGGAGGAAGAAAATTAAACTTTGAAGAATGGAATGAAATGCAAGAAGAAGTGACGAAAGTAGTGACTTGGATAAATTTAAATAAGTATTGGCTAGAAATACAATAGTAATTATAATAGCAAATGTTTGGAGTATAAGACAGGATAGAAATATTGAGTTAACATTGGAGAAAGAGCGCATCCTTTTATCAGATTTTGACTGTATAAAATTAAGTAGTGATAATAAAACTTTAAGTGTAATTGTCTAAAGAAAAAATAAAAGCTTTCAAGACGGATGAAGAGTAACAGATTTTAGAAACTTTATCATCCAGGTAGACCCAGTGTAATTGCATGATTCCTTAAAAGCAGACACCCAAACACGTTGTACAGAAACTAAGATGGCAGCATAAGGAGGCCTTAACCTACTATGAGCCAAGGAATGTAATTGGCTTCAGGAGACTGGAAATGGCAATCAAATATAGGACCTTCAAAAGGGAATGTGGCCCTCCACAGACTTTTAGTCCAGCGAGACCTAACGAGTATGTCTCACCTCCAGTGCTGCAAAATAATAGAATTGTGCTATTTAAGCTACTAAATTTGTGATAATTTGTTACAGCATCAATAGAAAACGAATACAGTGATAGACCGTGCCCTTTATTATTATCTAACGTCTTTGTCTCTTGTCACAGTCTTGGTTTTAAAGTCTTTTTTGGGGCGCCTGGGTGGCTCAGTGGGTTAAAGCCGCTGCCTTCGGCTCAGGTCATGATCCCAGGGTTCTGGGATCGAGGCCCGCATCGGGCTCTCTGCTCGGCAGGGAGCCTGCTTCCTCCTCTCTCCTCTCTCTCTGCTTGCCTCTCTGCCTACTTGTGATCTTTCTCTCTGTATCAAATAAAAAAATAAAATCTTTAAAAAAAAAATAAATAAAGTCTTTTTTGTCCATTATAAGTATTGCTACCCCAGCTTTCTTTTGGCATTCATGTTTCTCTATCCCTTCATTTTTAATCTGTAGGTATCTTTCAGTCTGAAATGAGTCTTGTAGGAACCATATAGATGGGTTTCGTTTTTTAATCTACTCTGTTACTCTGTGTTTCTTGAGTACTTAATCTATTTATATTCGAAGTAATTATTGATAGATATGTATTTGTTACTATTTTGTGGTTTCTATAGATTTTTTTCTATACCAGGAGCTGGTTCTTTGAAAAGATCAGTAAAATTCATGAGNAAAAGAAAACACAAAAAAAAAAAAAAAAAAAAAAAAAAAAAAAAAAAAGACTCAAAATCTCAAATGATTGATAGAAGAAAAATAACCAACACCACTGAAATATAATTGCAACAGAATATTATGAAACCTATATGTCAACAAATTGGATAACTTAGAAGAAATGGATAAATTTCTAGAAACATATAACTTATCAAAACTAAAGCAGGAGGAAAAGGAGAGTTTGAACTGACCAATTACCAATAATGAAACTGAATTCATAATTTAAAAAGTCCCCCAAAACCTCAAAGTCCAGACCAGACAGCTTCACAAGTGAATTCTAAGATTTAAAGAAGAGTTAATATCCATTATTCTTAAGTTCTTCCAAAAACTAGAAGAGGAAAGAAAGCTTCCAAATTCATTCTATAAAAGCAGCATTATCCTAACCAAAACCAGATAGACATCACTAAGAAGAATTACAGGCCAAAATCTCTTGTGAATATAGATGCAAAAATACACAACAAGTATTAGCAAACCAGTTCCAACAATATATATATATTTTTTCTTTTTTTATTATTTGCCCCAGGGTTACAGGTCTGTGAATCATCAGGCTTACACCTTTCACAGCACTCACCAAAGCACAAACCCTCCCCAATGTCCAAAACCCAGCCACCCTATCCCTACCCTCCCACCCTCCAGTAAATTTTTTAAAAAATCATACACCAGGAGGGGAGGTGGGCAGGAGAATGGGCTAAATGGGTGATGAGTATTAAGGAGGGCACTGGGTGTTATATGTAAATGAAACTAGTAATACACTTTGTTAGCTAGAATTTAAATGAAGACTTGGAATATTGAAAAATGAAAATTTTTCAAAAACTAAAAAAAAATCATACACCACAGTCAGTGGAATTTATTCCCAGGATACAAGTATGGTTCAATACTCACAAAACAATCGATGTGATACATCATATCAATAAGATAAGATAAAGAATAAGAACCATATGATCATTTCAATAGATGCAGAAAAAGCATTTTACAAAGTACAACATACATTCATGATAAAAACCCTCTGCAAAGTTGGTCAAGAGACAAAATACTTCAACATAATAAAGGCTATATATGAAAAACCACAGCCAACACCATCTTCAATAGGGAAAGACTGAGAGCTTGTCCTCTAAGGTCAGGAATAAGACAAGGATGTCCACCTAACCACTTTTATTCAACATGGTACTGGAAGTCCTAAACATATACAAGGGACCCCAATTGGTAATAAAGAAGTGAAACTTTACCCTTTGCAGATGACATGATAATATATATAACAAACCTAAAGACTATAAAAAAACTACTAAAACAGATAAATTAATTCAGTTAAACCCCAGGATACAAAATCAAAGTGCAGAAATCTGTTGGATTCCTGTACACTAATCATGTAGCATCATAAAGTGAAATTCAGAAACCAGTTCCATTTATAATTGCACCAAAAATGATATCTAAAAAAACCAAAAACTTAACCAAAGATGTGAGAAAGACCTGTATTGTGAAAACTATAAAACACTGATGAAAGAAACTCCTGGGTTGGAAGAACAAATGTTGTTAACATTTGTATACTACCCAAAGCAATCTACAGATTGAATGCAATCCTTATCAAAATATCAACAGCATTTTCACAGAACTAGAACAAATAATCCTAAAATTTGTATGGAACCACAAAAGAACTTGCATACCCAAAGCAATCTTGAAAAACAAAACTGGAGGCATCACAATTACAGATTTCAGGTTATATTACAGAGCTGTAGTAATCAAAACAGTAATGGTACTCACACACAAAAAATAGACACATAGATCAATGGAATAGAATAGAAAACCCAGAAATAAAGCCATAATTTTATGGTCAGTTAATATTTGACAAAGGAGGAATGAATATACAATGGAGAAAAGATAGTCTCTTCAACAAATGGTACTGGGAAAAGTAGACAGCCACATGCAAAAGAATGAATCTGGACCACTTTCTTAGACCATACACACAAAAATACATTCAAAATGGATTAAAGATCTCAATATGAGACCCGAAACCATAGCAATCCCAGAAGAGAGAATAAGCAGTAATCTCTCTGACCTAGTCTGGAGAAACATTCTTCTAGATATGTTTTATGAGGCAAGGGCAACCTACTGAATCAGAGAAGATACTAACAAATGACATTCCTGATAAAAGCTTAGTATCCAAAATATATAAAGAATGGATACAACTCAATACCCAAAAATACTCCAGTTAAAAAATGGGCAGAAGACATGCAGGGACATTTCTCCAAAGACCTATAGATGGCCAACACACACATAAAAGTATGCTCAGCATCACTCATTCTCAGGGAAATGCAAATCACAACTACACTGAGATACCACCTCACACCCAGTCAGAATGACTAAAATGGAAACAAAACAAAACAAAACACCACCATAACAAACAACAGATGTTCTCTTCCTCTGGTGGTGAGAATGCAAACCAGTGCAGCCACTATGGAAAATAGTATGGAGGTTCCTCAGAAATGTTGAAAATAGAACTACCCTATGATCCAGGAATTGCAATACTGGGTATTTACTTGAAAAATACAAAAACTGATTCAAAGGGATAGATGTACCCTTACGTTTCCTGCAGCATTAGTTACAATACCCAAACAATGGAAGCAGCCCAAATGTCCATCAGTTGATGAATGGGTAAAGAAGAGGTTGTATAACACACACACACACACACACACACACGAACATTTTTCAGTCATTAAAAGAATGAAATCTTGCCTTTTGCAACAACATGAGTGGAGCTGGAGAGTGTAATGCTAAGTGAAATAAGTCAGAGAAAGACAAATACCATATGATCACACTTGGGTTTAGAATTTAAGAAACAAAACAAATGAGCAGAGAGAGAGAGACAAACCAGACTCTTAAACATAGAGAACAAACTGATGGTTACTGGACGTGAAGTTGGGTAGGAGTATGGGGGGAAATAGGGGATAGGAATTAAAGAATACACTTACTATGATGGGAAAAAAAAGATTTTTAAAAAAAGAGAATACAGTGATGACCAGCAAAAATATATATACCAAAAAAGAAGAAATGTACACTATTAGAAAATTTAGTTTTGAAAGACGCTATTATTTATAACACTTCCAGGAAATACAAATTAGAACATCATCTAATAAGACACGTAGAAGTCCTTGGAGAAACAGACAATATACGTGCCCACACGTGCTCTAAGTCGGAGCACATTTTTCCAAGTACCTACGTGGAGATCTGAAATCTGAATTAATTTTCTGAAGGGAGGAAGGTGGGGTTCTGGAAAATGAAAATTTTTTTCCCCCCAGGAACTGAAAGAAAAGCATGTTGGTGGTAGTTGATACTAGAGAGTAGACTGGAGAGTCCAAATTAAAGCTTGGAATGGGAACCTGAAGTCAAATGTTACAGACGTTTTATTAGTCTCAGTTTTGAACTTATACCTTATATTTCATGCAGTGGAAGGACATAGGCAGTTTTAAATAAGTGAGTGGCCCAAAGGTTTGCATTTTTTAAAACAACTAGAAGGCTGCTTTGTGGATTGAAAGGGATATGAAGAATGCACGCAGCACAGTCTCTGCCTTCATTCATTTATTCAGCCAGTCAGTCCAGTCCGCTCTAGACAATAGTCCTTGCCTTCAAAGACCCTCCTTTGTACAGGAGAAGGAGAGAGCCACTGCACAAGTGAGCACAATGTATAGCTTTTCAAATGGAAGTAAATGCTATGGAAGCAGGGAAGAGGAGTAGAGAGTGCAGGGGGCCAGGGCGATTAGAAAAGACCCTGCTGATAAAGTGACACTTTGGTAAAGACTGGCAGGAGAGAGTGAAAAATGGCTGAGGGTAAAGAGGGTTAAATTATATTTCATTTAATTTTTAAGATGAGAAATACTAGAATACACTATACTTCAAAGAGCCCAGTGTCTGTGGGTAGCAGTGAGTAGTGGTTTCAGCTACCCACTTCTTTTTGGACTTCTCTGTATTTTTCACTTACAGTTCTTAAAGAAACCTTCTAGTTCTCCCAGGGAACTCTTTACCAAAATAACTTTGCTTCCTCCCTTATTGCTCTGTAATGGCTGTGAGTAAAGGACTGTATGCTGGCCTTCATGCATCCCCAGATCCTGTCTACTGGATGAATAAATGACTGTAGAGCTCTGTGGATTGAAAGAAAAACCTTACTCTTATTTACATTTTTACAAATGTTTAGTTTGAGTAATATATTCTTGAGGTATCCTTCATGCTCCTTTGAATTAATTTGTTCAATATTCATTCAGAAGTTACATATTGATCCCTGCAATATACCAGGCACCACGACCAGTGTTGGGTTTTCAGTGGTGAAGATAAACATGGCTCCTTTCCTGATAAAGCATCTTAGAATTTAATAAGAAAGGGTACATATCCCTAACAGCCACTGATAATGTGCTTACATTTGGAGAGGAAAGCTATTAAATTAAATAATGTGTTTTGATTCAGCAAACCAATGTGAGTGCTTACCTCCTTGACAAGCATTGTGGCTGAAGTAACATAGATGAATGAGACTCAGTTGCTGCCGTAATGGAGTCATAATCTAGCCAAAGATATTGACTACAAAACTTGAGTAGAATGAATTATACTGTGATTGTGTGACTTGAGTTTGTGGGAGCACAGAGAAGTGAACAATGTTATCTGTTTGAAGCTTTGGAAAAATTCGTGCGTTATCTGGAGAAGTTATGTGTTATCTAGGTCTTGAATCTGGAACTGATCTGCTAAGTAAGATCTCTCCAGGACATTCTCAGTGAAAAACAGAATAAATCAAGGTGTAGATACCTTCAGTGATTTTTCAGATTAGCCAGCCTTAATATCCACTAAATATTTAAGGAACAGCATCATATCATCTAAAATGTGTCAATGCCTAGTAAGTAGTGAGAGTTGCTATGGGAATGTAACTCCTTTATAATTGGGATTGCAGGTGAAGCTATCTCACTATTTTAGTCTTTTTTTATAAAGTGGCATAAGAGTTACAGTGGTCAATATACAGCTTACAAAAATAATTGGCTCTTCAGTAAATTAGTAAAGTAAATGTTATTTTTTTAATATCATCAAAAACAACTCTATTATATTCTTCCATTAATGGCCATGAATTAGTTTAACCCAAAGTCCATTTACAAACTCACCCATCCTACTTCTATGGATTCAGCATCAGTCATAATTGTTTTTTATTCCATTTCATTGAGAAATTTAACCCTATGGAGGCCTACTTCCATTATAGTACTCCTCATTCCATTAAAGTATGTCACTGAGCTTGTTTATATCTCCGGTACAGAGTACAAATTGCATGCAAGAATGTGTTCACTTATGCAACTTGCATTTTTCCTCAGAGTTCATGCCCTTTCCTTAAACTCTCAAAAGGAATCAAAACCTGATAAAGGCTCAATAGCACTTGAAATTCTTTTTATATTTTCCAGTTCTTGGCAAACTTGAAAAGACTCTAGTCAAATCTTTTCATGAAAGCAATAGAAATTACTTTAAAAAAAATGTGTGTGTGTGGAGGGAGGGGAGGAGGAGAGGCAGAGGGAGAGGAAGAGAGAGCATCCTAAGCAGCCTCCATGCCCTGTATGAAGCCCAACACGGGCCTGGATCTCACAACCCTGAGATCATGACCCGAGCCGAAATCAAGACTCAGACACTTAACCAACTGAGACACCCAGGCACCCCTAAAATATTTTTCTTAAATCAAAAAAGAAGTTATCTCTCATGGAACCCACTACACAACTCATTCATAACGTCTGTCCTTATAAGTGGTCTGTGGATTGCTTTAGATTGTCAACTGCTAATGTCTGACATGGAATTCTATTTGTGTAGTATATCTGGTATTTTGTATAATATACATCATATAATTGGGTCTCCATAGATGTGGAAAATTTGAATGAGTAAAACATATGACTTCCTTTTTCTCTTCAATGTTCCTGACTCAGTAAGCATAGGATGAAATATAAACCCTAATCGTGCTGCCTTGACAGTTTTTTTGTTTTTGGGGTTTTTTTTTTTTTTTTTTGTGGCTATATCCATTCTGGAGCATAAACTATTTAGGTCATAATCCCTGGTCATAGTAGATGTTTGAATAATATAAATGCATAATCACCACTTAATTAAAACAAATCAATGTCTATAGCTGCTTTTGTTTACTTAAAAACAAAATAATGAACATATTTCATCTTTAGGTATTCTATTATTTTTAAGTCTGTTTTCATCACTCATGACTCATTTTGTTGTCCTTTAATATTATAAAGTTGCCAGTGGGGAGTCTGAGCTGAAATGCCTGCCACACGAGGATATGACTACATTTTAATGAAATCAGCAGAAGTGAGTCTCAGTGCATTTTCATCATAATTTAAGGCCTAGTTGAAGCATGATAAATGATTCTTGTCTCTGATCATTATGCTACCTGAACAGCGATATGTCATTCATGTCTTCCCATTGTACTTTTGGAAGTGCCACGGGGGTAGCAAATGTACAACGAATACATCCCTTGATTAAATTTATATTTCAGAAAAATTCAATGTGTTAGAAAAATAGGAGTACCAATCTTAAATATAGTTGAGAATGCTAGAATAAAAAAGATTTTACTGACCACCCTTGGGTCCATCCCTCATCTTATGGCTCAGAAACAAAGATCCAGGTATGTTGAATATTTTTCCCAAACTGATAGCCAGTTACTGTTTGATTTAGAATTAGTACATGGGTTGTTAACTCATATAGTCATCCCATAAGCACTTATTGAGTGATTGCGATGTTCCAGGCACCATACTAGTTATATACTGATTTAAAAGACAAATTCTGCTTTGAACATCTTTGGGTCAAATAGGAGTGACTGATGTTTTAGGAATAATTGCAATACAGAGCAAATAAGAAGAGCTCTAAGACAGTTTGTATACATGGTTCAGTCAGGCCATAGAAGATGCAAACAGGTCATTCTCATGAAAACATGAAATCAAGGAAGGATTCATACAGAGGAGATGGGTTGGAAGACACGTAAATGTAATCTAAAAGAAAAAAAGACTAAAGGAGCTACACTTTGACTATGACAGAACTTATAATTCAACTAAGGGGTATGTACTTGAAAATAAAGGAAAGTCATTGAAGTATGTAAGCAGAGAAATAATCCAGTAATACATTTTCTACTTACAGAAATATTTCTGGTTGCAATATGGAAGTTGGATTGGAGCAAGAAGGGGTGTAAGGCAGAGTAGCCATTAAGATGCTTTTGTAGGTAACTAGGTAAGAAATTATGAGGAGCTGGAAATATAAAAGTGACAAAAGGCATGGTAAATATCATGAGTATGACTAAGGATATGAAAAGCATAGAGAAACAGACAAAATTTGCTCCCAGATTGTTGGTTTGGAAAATTGAGTAAACAGTGAGGCTATTTGAAGTGGACTTCCAGAATTCCATGTCTTGTGCTAACTGGGACATAGGTGCCCTGGCAAGCATGCCAGGGCAAAAGGAAATCTTCAGGCTAAAAATGATACTTCTAGCTAGGCCACTGGGTTTATTCAGATATAAATAATTTAGAGCATAATTTTTGTACTAATGTAAACACATATATGTATGAATTACAATGTTATTATTTTAAGAAACAAAACTTCAAGGAATTTTGTAATTTGAGGTATGTGACTTAAAACAATGAATCCTACACAGATTTAGAGTTATTGAAACTTCTTCTGCCATCTGGGTTCTTCAGTAGAATATGTGAGTAAAACTTAAAACACACAGGTTAATTCATCCTGATTGCTGAGAAATGTGGTTGTTCTGTGTGATTGTTGCTGTTTTTTTTTTTTTTTAAAGATTTTATTTATTTCACAGCGGGAGAGAGATCACAAGGAGGCAGAGAGGCAGGCAGAGAGAGAGGGGGAAGCAGGCTCCCTGCCAAGCAGAGAGCCCGATGCGGGCCTCGATCCCAGGACCCTGAGATCATGACCTGGGCCGAAAGCAGAGGCTTTAACCCACTGAGCCACCCAGGCGCCCGATTGTTGCTGTTTTTAATATGATTTATAATGGTGGAGAAAGTTATGTATTTGTTGTTTTTGTTTTATAATGAGAAAAGGCCTTCATACAGGCTTTCTGGGTTGCCAAAAAATATACAAAACATCCAGTTAATCATTGATTTTTTTTGTTGTTAGTGTACATGTGCTCTGAAATATAAAATCCAAGTTTAACTGGCAGCCTATACTTTTGTTACATTGGACAACCAATTTGTTGTTGATAGCCATTTCCTATTTGCAGACTATGAGATCTGATGGTGTTTTAAAACATCTTTTTTTTTTTTTTTTTTAACTTCAGCTACTTTTTAAAATAAAATCTGGTTGGGGCACCTGGGTGGCTCATTTGGTTAAGCAACTGTCTTCAGCTCAGGTCATGATTGTGGAGTCCCAGATTGAGTCCCACATCAGGGTCCTTGCTCAATGGGGAGTCTGATTCTCCCTCTGACCCTCACCCCTCTCATGCTCTCTCTCTCTTATTCTCTTTGTCTCAAATAAATAAATAAAATCTGGTTAAAAATGTATAGTACTTTTTTTTTTTCTACTGAAAAAAGACTTTAATGTGGCTAATATTCCATTCCTCTCCCCAAACCTCAGTAGCTGGGCTGGTCCCAAAGGCTGTTGCCATGGCAACTGCTGGTAGGCCCTGCTCCCCAGTCTACCCCAAATTTTAATAAATACAGTGAAAAGGGGTCTGGTCACCCACCAAGCAGGGGAGACGAGGACCCGGAGTGATAGAGTGGGCATGTATGTCTGAGACTCCACACATGTGCACTGCCAAGCACACACACTGAGGGTCATGTGCACACACAAGAAACCCCCTCTCACACATCCTCACATGACTTACCCTCCACACACTCACACACATTTTCCTCAGGAATGCAGCATTGAGTGCACACACCCCTTCCCTACAGACACATACATGAGATTCTGTATATATATGCCTTTCTCTCAGTGTTTGGTTTAGAGCCTGCATGTCTCCTCTAGGCTCAGAGGAATAGAGGGGTCTTCCTCGTCTAGGGGCTGGGTGTTGTGGTGTTTGCCAGGATGGCCACACAATTGGCTGTGTTGTTGGAGTTGGCCCAGGAGTGGAAAGTGTGCAGTTTGAAGGTGGCCAGTGTGATGACCACCACCCTGATGATGTTGAGCAGTTCCAATACTTCTAGAGAAGTAACTGGATGATTTTTTTTTTAACAACACTTAGTGTTTACATAACTTCCCAGATTATGATGACTTTCTGCTCATTTTGAATGAACTGAGATAAACTGATTCTCATTTAATTACTTTTTAAACCCATGTTCTCACAGGATTTTTTTTTTAAGATTTTATTTATTAAGCAGGGGGAGCAGCAGGCAGAAGCAGGGAGCTCCCACTGAGCAGGGAGCCTGATGTGGGACCCTATCCCAGGACCTTCTGATCAAGACCCAAGCCGAAAGCAGAGGCTCTACCAACTGAGCCACCTAGGTGTCCCTCTCACAGGACTTCTAAAGGAAATTCACCTGATCTACACTCTCAACTTTGATGGTCTGGCCCCTTAAATTCCTACTTTATTTTTCTGACAAGCTAATCATTTGTTACAATCAAATCTAGTAATTCTAATAGTAGCAGTTACTACTGCTACTCTAAAACTCTAGTAGTAATGAAATAACCATTCTAAAAATACTGATATGCTTCCTTAGCCACTTTGCCTCAATTGTAGATGAAGTACTACCACTAATTGTCAGTTGAGACTAAGTATAGACAAAAAATATTCTGATCACTTACAGCTGAGGTTATACAATAATTTTTTTAAGTTTTTTTTAAAAGATTTTATTATTTATTTATCTATTTATTTATTTACTTGACAGAGAGAGAGAGAGAGAGAGAGAGAGAGAGAAAGATCACAAGTAGGGAGAGAGGCAAAGGGAGAAGAGGAAGCAGGTTCCTCACTGAGCATGGAGCCTGATGCGGGCCTTGATCCCAGGACCCTGTGATCATGACCTGAGCTGAAGGCAGAGGCTTTAACCCACTGAACCACCTAAAATAAGAATTACTGGATTCTGAGAAAGTTCGTAGAGTAGGAGCAACATAAACCCATCCCATGGCTACAACTAGAAAATTACCCACATCAATGTAAATAATGCAGAAAATGAGCCAAAGTTACAGAACAACTAAAGGTAGAAAAGTGGCCATATTGAAAATGATAGGAAGGGGGGACACATAGGAACCAAATCAGACCTGTCAGACTGTCCTGAGTAGGGGACCATCCTAAACAGGGAGGGCCATTGCAGGCATGGGGAAAGGAGAGAAACAGACTCCCACGAAGCACAGGAGACCCACACTGGGAGATGAACCCCCGTAACATCTGGCTGTGTAATCCAGAGAGACTTAACTTCTCAAGTTCTTATAATCAGTAGGACTTATCACCTAGAACTTTGAAAATCAGAGAGCTTGGCCCTGGGAGAGCCTTGAGGGCAAGAGGAAATTGAATCCCAACCTTAAAGGCACAGCGCCACAAACAGGCCTGCTGAGATACAGCATAGATGCAGCACTTCAAAACAAGCCTGAAGCATATGGGAAGGAAATGTGTTTGTTTACTAATCTCAGCCTGTGCTGGAGAGGCAGGGATCTTTGGGAGACTTCCATAAGAACAAAAGAGCTGGAAGGCCCCTTTTCCAACATGTATACATTGACACTTGTGGGAATGAGCACAGCATACTCACTTTTCATAGCTTGCTAAAAGTGCACCCCACCCTTGCACTCCTCTGTGAACCTAACCCTATTCACAGCAGGCAAAGAGAGCCATTTACAGATGACTGGACTGAAAGCAAAGGTGGCTCAGCCAAACACAGTAGATGCAACATACACAACAGACACCCTTGAAATGCCAGGTCCCAGTGAACAAGGGACATTACACTACAGGGCACCTCAGGACATCTTCTTCACAAAGCCACTTCTTGCAAAGCAGAAGATAGAGCTGACTTTCCTAACACATAAAAACAGACTTAGACAAAATGAGGAGACAGAGGAGTATGTCCCAAATGAAAGAACCGGAGAAAATAACAGCAAGACACCTAAATGGAAACAGAGGTAAGTAATATGCCTGATAGAGAATTTTTAAAAAGCTTATAAAGAGACTCACTGAACTTGAGAGAAGAGTGGAGGATCTTAGTGACACTCTACACAAAGAGAACACATGAAAAAGAACAGTGAGAGATGAAGAATTCAGTAACTGAAATTAAAAATACACTAGAGGGAATAACGAGTAGATTAGAAGAAGTAGCAGAACCAATCAGCAACAAGTAGGAGACAGTAATAGAAAGCAATCAAGCTAAATAAGAGAAACAAAAAAGACTAATAAAACATGAGAATAGATTAAAGGAAATCAGTGACAGCATCAAGTGTAATCACATTTGCATTTTAGGGATTCCAGATGAAGAGAGAGAAAAAGGAGAAGAAAATTTATCTAAAAAAATTATAGATGCAAGCTTCCCTAATCTGGGGATGGAAACAAAAATTCAGATCCAGGAGGCAACAATAAAATCAACACAATGAGTCCACACCAAGACACAAAGTAATGAAAATGGCAAAGAATAGTGTTAAAGAGAAAAATTTTAAAGCAGCAAGAGATAACAGCTATATACAAAGGAAACCCCAGGAGGCTATCAGCTCTTGTTTCAGTAGGAACTTTGCAGGCCAGAATAGAGTGGCTTGATATATTTAATCTGCTGAAAAGAAAAAGCCTGCAGTCAGTTATACTCTATCCAGCAAGGCTATCATTCAGAATAGAAGGACTGGTAAAGAGTTTCCCACACAAAAGGTAAATAAATTCATGACCACTAAGCCATCCCTAGAAGAAATTTTTAAAGGAGATTCTGTGAGTGGAAAGAAAGACCCTAAATAGGGGTTAAAAAGAAAAACAGTATGATGGACAAAAGCAGTAAAATTAAGTATCTATAAAAATCATTCAGGGGATTCACAAAATAAAAGGATGTAAGGTATGACAGCATATACCTAAAATGTTAGGTGGAAGCAATAAAAATGTAGTATGTAGTCCTTTTAAAATGAGTTTGAATTTAACAGTCAAATTAATATAGACAGTTATATGTAGAAGATGATATATATATAAGATTATATATATATATATATATATATATATATATATATATATATATAAACATAATGGTGGCCAAAAATAAAAAAACTGGCAAAAGATAGGCAAACAATAAAGAGAAAGGAACCCAAGTATATTAAACCATGAGCAAGAAGAGAGCAAGAGAAGAAAGGATCAGAGAAGGGCCACAAAAACAATCACAAAACAAGTAACAAAATGGTAACAAATACCTATCAATAATTTCTTTGAATTTAAATGTGCTAAATGTTCCATCAAAAGACACAGGGTGATGAAATGGAAAAAAAAAACCAACAAGACCCATTAATATACGGCCTATAAGAGACTCATTTCAGACCTGAAGACACATCATACAGATTGAAAGTGAGGGGATGGAGAAACATTTACAGTGCAAATGGATGTCAAAAGAAAGCCAAGGTAGCAATTTTTATAAAGGACAAAATAGATGTTAACACAAAGAAGGATTAGATTGAATAAGAAAGGGGGCAATCCAACAAGAAAATATACCAATTGCAATATGTATGCACCCAACATGAGAGCAACCAAATACATAAAACAGTTAATAGTGATGCCTGCATGGCTCCTACGGGTAAGTGTCTGCCTTTGGGTTGGGTCATATCCCAGGGTCCTGGGATCCAGCCCCACATCAGGCTCCCTGCTCTGCTGTGTGCCTGCTTCTTCCTCTCCCTGCCACTTCCCCTGCTTGCACGTTCTCTCTAATAAATAAAATCTTTAACAATTTTTTTGAAAAAGTTAATACAGTAATAGTAAGGGACATTAACACCTCACTTACTTTGATGGATAGATCATCCAAACAGAAAGTCAACAAGAAAATTGTAGCTTTGAATGATACGCTAGACCACATGACCACATGGCTTTAACACTGATCTATTCAGAACATCCCATCCTAAAATAACAGAATACACATTCTTTTCAAGTGCACATGGAACATTCTCCAAGAATAGAATTGCTTATTAGGCTGCAAAACCCTTGACAAATTCAAAGGGTCAAAGTCATACCATGCAACTTTTCTGACCACAAGGCTATGAAACTACAAATCAACCACAAGAAAAAATCTGGAAAGAGCACAAATACATAGATATTAAATAACATGCTCTTAAATAATGAATGGGTCAAGCAAGAAATCAAGAAGTCAAAAATTACATGGAAACAAATGAAAATGAAAACACATTGGTACAAAATCTTTGGGATGCAGCAAAAGCAATTCTGAGAGGGAAGTTTATAGCAAAACAGGCTTGCCTCAAAAAGCAACAAAAATTTCAAATAAACAATCTTACCTTACACCTAAAGGAGCTAGAAAAAGAAGAACAAACAAAACCCCAAAGCAGCAGAAGGAAGGAAATAATAAAGATTATAGATTAAATAAATGATGTAGAAACTAAGAACAAAAACCACAATAGAACAGATCAATGACACCTGGAGCCAGTTCTTTGAAAAAGTCAAGAAAATTGATAAACCTCTAGCCAGACTAATCAGAAGGAGGAGGAAGAGGAACAGGGACCCAAACAGGTAAAATCATAAATGAAAGAGAAGAAATAACAACCAACATCATAGAAATACAAGCAAATGTAAGAGAATATTATGAAAACATTATGCTAACAAACTGGACAACCTTGAGGAAGTGGGTAATTTCTGAGACCTATGTAACCTCTCAAAACTGAATCATATACAATGGAATATTATGTAGCCATGAAAATTGAAATCTTGCCATTTGCAACGACATGGTTGAAACTAGAGGGTATTATGCTAAGTGAAACAATCACTCAGAGAAATCCAATTATATGATCTCACTGATATGTGGAATTTAAGAAACAAGGCAATGAATCATAGGGGAAGAGAGGAAATAATGAAATGAGATGAAACCATAGAGGGAGACAAACCATAAGAGGCTCTTAATCATAGGAAACAAACTGAGGGTTGCTGGGGGCAGGGGGGTGGGGGTGGAGGGATGAGGTTCCTGGGTGATGGACACTGGGGAGGGTATGTATTGCAATGAGCACTGGGTATTATTTAAGACGGCTTCACAGGCAGTTTTTCCCAAGCATCGAAAGAAGAGTTCATACCTAGTCTTCTCAAAACAGTTCCAAAAAAAAAAAATGGAAGAGGAAAACTTCCAAATTCATTTTTGAGGCCAACAGCACTCTGATTCCAAAACCAGATAAAGACACTACAGAAAAAACAACAACAACAGAACAACCAATGTCCCTGATAAGCATAGATGCAAAAACCCTCAACAAAATACTAGCAAACTAAATCCAACAATATGTTAAAAAATTATTCACCATGATCATGTGAGATTTATTCCTGAGATGGAGGGTGCTTCAATAGTCATCTATCAGTCAATGCTATATATCAGATCAAGAAGAGAAAGGATAAAAACTATATGAACATTTTAGGGGTGCCCAGGTGGCTCAGTTGTTTAAGCATCTGCCCAGGGTCCTGGGATCAACCCCCACATTGGGCTCCCTGCTCAGTGGGGAGTCTGCTTCTCCCTCTCCTTTTGCTGCTCCCCCTACTTGTGTGGTCTCTGTCAAATAAATAAATCTTAAAAAAAATTTATAAACATTTTAATAGTTGCAGGAAAACATTTGACAAAGTACAAGATCCTTTCATAATAGAATCCCTCAATAAAGTAGGTTTAGAGGCACTATACCTCAAAATAATAAAGGCCTTACATGGAAAACCCACAGCAAAAATCATACACAATGAGAAAAAACAGAGCTTTTCCTCTAAGATCAGGTAGAAGACAAGGATGCCCACTCTCAACATTTTTTTTAAAGATTTTGTCTATCTATTTATCATCTATCTATTTATTTATCTAGAGAAAGAGTATGTACTTGTGCATGGCAGGATGAGGAGAGAAGGAGGGAGAGGAAGGGAGAATGAATCTCAAGCAGATTCCACACTGAGTACAGAACCTTATGCAGGACTCAGTCTCAGGATCCTGAGATTATGACCTGAGGCAAAACCAAGAATCAGACGTTTAACTGAGCAATCCAGGCACCCCAACAACACTTTCAACAGAGTATTGGAAATCCTAGCCGTAGTAATCATACCACAAAAAGAAATAAATACAGCAAAATCTGTAAAGAAGAAATAAAACTTTCACTCTTTGCAGATGACATGATATATCGTATAAAAAACCCGATAGACTCCACTAAAAGCTGCTACAACTAATAAATGAACTTAATAAAATTACAGGATACGAAATCAACACACAGATATCTGTTGCATATCTATATATGAAAAATGAAGCCTCTGAAAATGAAATTTTAAAAAAATCCCATTTATAATTGCATCAAAAATAATAAAGTGCCTAGGAATAAACTTAACCAAGTGGTGAAAGACTTGTAATATGAAAACTATAAAACATCGATGAAAGAAATTGAAGACAATACAAATGGAAAGACATTGTATGCTCATTGATTGGAATTATAATTGCTATTAAAATGTCCATACTACCCAAAGCAATCTACAGATAGAATGCAATATCTATCAAAATACCAACAACATTTCTCACAGAACAACCAATTCTAAAACTTTTATGGAACCACAAAAGAACTTGCATAGCCAAAAGAATCTTGAAAAAGAAAAAAACAAAACTGGAGGCATCACAATTACAGACTTCAAGAAATAATACAAAGCCAAAACTGGAGGCATCACAATTACAGACTTCAAGAAATAATACAAAGCCAGAGTAATCAAAACAGTATCATATAGGCATAAAAATAGGTACATGGATCAATGGAACAGAATAGAAATTCCAGAAGCACACTCACAATTATATGATCAATTAATATTCAACAAGGGAGGAATGAGTATATATATATATAGTGGGGGAAAGACAGTCTCTTCAACAAATGGTGTTGGGAAAAGTAGACAGCCACAAGCAAAAGAATGAAACTGGATCACTTTCTTAGGCCATACTCAAAATTAAACTCAAAATGGATTAAAGACTTCAGTGTGAGACTTGAAACCATAAGATCTTAGGAGAGAACACAAGGAGCAATTTCTCTGACGTCAGTCAAGCAACATTTTTCTAGATCCATCTCCTGAGGCCAGAAAAGGAAAAATAAACTGTTGCAACTATATGAAAATAAAAAGTTTCTGCACAGGAAAGGAAACAACTGACAAAACTAAAAGAGAACCTACTGAATCAGAGAAGATATTTGCAAATGACATATCTAATAGGTTAGTATTCAAAATATATAAAGTACTTATACAACTCAACACCAAAATCCCCCAAATAGTCCAATTAAAAAAAGGGGGGGGGCAGAAGACATGAACAGACATTTCCCCAAGAAGATATACAGATGACCAACACACATGAAAAGATGCTCAGCATCACTCATCCTAAGGGAAATGCAAATCAAAACCACAATGAGTTATCACCTTACAGCAGGCTAAATCAAAACTCAAGAAACAAGTGTTGGTGAGGTTGTGGGGAAAAAGCAACCCTCTTGCATTTTTGATGGGAATGGAAAGTGTTGGAACTACTGTGGATGACAGTATGGAGTTTCCTCAAAAAATTAGAAATAGAACTACCCATGATCCAGTAATCACATTACTGGCTATTTACCCCCCCCAAAAAAAATGCAAAAACACTAATTTGAAGGGATATATGCACCCGTTTGTTTATTGCAGCATTATTGACAGTAGTCAAACTGTAGAAGCAGCCCAAGTGTCCATAAATGGATGAATGGATAAAGAAGGTGTGGAGAATATATATATAATGAATTATTACTCAGACTTAAAAAAAGAATTAAATCTTGCCATTTGCAACAACATGGTTGGATCTAGAGAATATAATGCTAAGCAAAATAAACCAGTCAGAGAAAGACAAATACTCTGATCTCACTCATGTGTGGAATTTAAGAAACAAAACAAATGAACAAAGGATTTTAAAAAAAAACACCAAAAAACCAAAAAAAAAAAAAAAACCAGACTCTTGACTATAGAGAACAGATGATTACTGGAGGAAAGGTAATTACACTGATCTTGATAAGCACCAAGTAATATGAAAGTATTTAGAGGCGCCTGGGTAGCTTAGTCAGTTGAACATTGACTCTTGATTTCAGCTTGGGTCATGATATGGGGGTCCTGGGGCTGAGCCCTGTGACAGGCTCCATGATCAGAGGGGAGTCCCCTTGAGGATTTCTCTACTTCTGTCCCTCCCCCTGCTTTTGCACGCTCTCTCTCAAATAAATAGATAAATCTTTAAAGGGTTGAATCACTATAGTGTATACCTGAAACTAATGTACTACTGTATGTTAACCACATTGGAATTAAAATTTAAAAAATAAAGTATCAGAAGATTTACTAACAAAAAATTGTTGCAAATAAAAGTTAAATGTTCTTACTGATAAATAGATAAAGAAATATAGGATTATCAGGTGATAGATCTGTTAATTAAGTCATTGGGGGAAATCCTTTCACAATGTATACATATATCAGTTCATCACCTTGTACACTTGACATATCTGACAATTTATGTGTCACTTATACCTCAGTGAAGCAGAGAGGAAAATATTTATATTGAGGTAGGTGAAAATTAAATGCCTAAAAATAAATTAGATTCATCTTTCTCCTCATTGACAGGACATTTTGATCAGGTTGAAGATTCTTCCTTTTTATAAATTCTGCAGGTAAATAACAGCGCAATTTCTTTGGAATTACCCTAAATAAGATTTAGTGGCAGTATAATAAATATTAGATGACTTTTAAAAAACAAGAGGTTTTTGTCTAAAAACCAAAATTAAACAAAAAAAGCAAAAAAAAAAATTCCCAAAACTTGAATCTCTTCATCAGCAGAAGTGATAAAAATAGGATATCTCTCATGTTTAGCTATATAATTCTATAGTAATGCTCATATAATCATGAACATCCTTTTTTTGTAATGATTCTTTATTCCAAGAACTTTTGATACTTATAGTTAGTGAATAACTTGAAGAAGTATCTTCTTTAGTGACAACATTGGTTTTAATTAAAAATGTATGACAGAAAATCCATCATTTTAGTAATGTACTTACTTTGTGCCTATTAAGGGTAGCCTTTGCTCCCAATAAAGTTATGTAGGCACAGTTGTTCTCTAGTCATTATAACATGATTTTCTTAATGAGATGGTTTTACTTTCACTTCAAAATGAAATAAAATATATTTTATTGTACTCTCCTTGGGTCTATTGAAATTAAGAAAAGCATAATGCTTATTAATTACAAATGAAGAAAGCAATGGCTAATATTCTCTTGTCCTTCCTGCCTGCCTCTGAAAATGATAATTCCAATTTTAATTTGAACACGAGGCATATTTTTTAAATGTTCACAATGTGATACTACATAATCTATATACTAATATAATATGTACATATATATAATATATACATATATACTAATGTTGAACTATACACTTATTTTTTACTATGAATCATACGGGCACTATAGTTTGAATTAAATTTTTCAATCATAAAAACATTTATATTACTACTATTGATTTAAACATTAAGAGTTTCAAGATTCAGTCTTTCCCAGTTAGTGATATTTATGGTATACACTTTCATAAATTTAATGGCCACCATTGCAGAGAAGATTACTGCTATTACAAGCTTTAAAAGAGTCTGGCTATGTTCTCAGAAGCAAATGCTATGCCAACAAAGCTCAGTGGTGCTATATGTTTTTATAGGAATTTTCTAAATCAAAGATCACATTTTATTGAATGGTGAAAATATATTATGTACAGGTAAAATCAGTGGAATGAATTAGCTAAAATTAAAAACATTTATATTTATATAAAGTACCATTTATCTTAAAATGCATCTTAAAATAATTTTCAATTATTTAAATATATATAAATTTAAATAAGTTACCAAATTATTTTGAGAATTCTATTATTTTTAAAATACTGTTTCTAAAATCTATATAGATTCAGTGAAAAAAATGGTTACCCATAACAAAGTTGCAGGAAAAGAAAATGTAAAAGCCTTCATTTAAGCATAGCAGAGTGGCCTTTACCTTCAGACTAACATTCTGAAAATTTTATGTAATTTTATATTTCTTTCTAACCTCCTTATAATTCCTCAAAGAATTCTTATTGCATATGTATTTGCTTAGAATGTTTTCTTAATAGCTCCTTTCCACTATGGCTTTAGAAAACTTCTTACAAAGGGTAGTCTATAAATATATTACATCAATTCTAAAACATATATTGAGTAAAATATTCACCAGCTGATAAAGTTTTCAATTATTTGCATAATTTTAGCCAATAGTGGAAATAGATCAGTTCATTAACTTTCTTCTTTGTTTTTCTTTTCATTATCCTTAAATTGCCCTAATGTATTTTATTTCCCTCTGGGCCCCTGTTCCCTACCCACCTCTGAATTCTGAATCCTAGATTACTAAGTGATGCTTGGTTTTGCCTCATGTCTTGGATCAGGGTAATGATTAATTGTGGAAATAATATTTCTGGTGATAATTTTTAAAAAAATTTTTCAGGGGAGGATGAGAAAATGGCAGAATAGGAGGACCCTAAGGTTACCTGGTCCCACTGATAAAACTAAATGACACATTGGTGTAAATAACCCCCCAAAAAATGACCCAAAGAGTGGCAAAACAAACTCTACAACTTCAGGTAGAGAAGAGGCTATATCAAAGAAGGTAGGAAAGTGGAGAAACAGTTTGGAAATAAAATGGACCAAAGGCATCTGGAGTGGGGAGGGAGCCAGTGGTGCTGGGAAGGGAGAGAAACAAACTATCACACTGAGGAGCCTGCACAGGGTAGACAAATTCCCATAACATTTGGCTTTGAAAGCAAAGGGGCTGAATTTTGTGAATTCTTATAACCAGCATGACTTAAAGCTTGGAATTTTAAAAATCAGCAGGCTAGGCTCTCAGAGAGCCTTGAGGATGTCAGGAAGTCAAGTCCCTACCCCTAAAGAGACAGAAGGACCAACAACCAGTGGAGATAGAACATGGAAGCAACAATTTGAAAAATGCCTGGGCAGAAGGGAGAGAGATGATGTACTCACTGAAGAGCTGGCCCTGAGAGGCAAGAATCAGCAGGATACTGCTTCAGGAGCAAAGGAGCTAGTAGATGCCACTTCTCTTGCACACCTCCTCCTCCCCACCAACATAAACACATGGTCACCTGGAGAAACCAGCACAGGACTGACACTCACTACCTAACTTACTTACACCAAGCCCAGCACTACCAAAGATCCACCTCTGGCAGCTACACTTGCTTCAGTCCTAGCACCTTGAACTCCTCCTCTAGAAGACCGGTGCAAACCCCCACCAACACTTCATCTCCTGACCTGTGCATTTTGCCAGCCTCAGTTCTGGAAGCAGTGGTTAGAGGTCACATTCCACAAGCAGACTAGCACACCTCTTATTAAAATGTGCCCCACTCAGCCAAGGACCAAACACAGCCTACATTAGGCAAAGGCAGTTTCTGCAGACAACTGGACTGAAGGAAAGAGAGTCCAGCTCAACAGCAGGGTACATACAGCACACATAGGAGATATGCCCTGAATTCTAGGCCCTGGGGAACAGGAGACATTTCACTGCAGGGCACTATAGGACCTTTTTTTTCATAAGGCCCTTACCTTCAAAGGCAGGAGATGTAGCTGACTTTCATAACACACAGAAACAGAGTTAGACAAAATGAGGAGCCAGAGTATTATTTCCCAAATGAAAGAACAGCACCAAACCACAGCAGAAGACCTAAGTGAAACGAATATAAGCAATATTCCTGATAGATAATTTAGAGTAATGATCATAAAGATATTCATTGGACTTAAGAGTCAAGGACATCGGTAAGACCCTTAACAAAGAGACAAAAAAGAATTCATCAGAGATGATGAACACAATAAATGAAATTGAAAATACATTAGAATAAATAGACTAGAGAATTCAGATAAATGAATTAATGAACTGGAAAAATAATGGAAAATAATCAAGGTGAATAAATGAAAGGAAAAATAATGCATATCGAGAATAATCTTAGGGAACTCAGTGACTCCATCAAGCATAACATTCACATTATAGGGACTCGTCAGAAGAAGAGAGAAAAAAGGGAGGAGAATGTATATTTGAAGAAATAATAGCAGAAAATTTCCTTAATTTGGGGAAGGAAACAGATATCCAGATCCAGGAGGCACAGAGATCACCTTAAAAATTCAACCCAAGGAGGTCCACACCAAGACACATAGGAATGAAAATGGCAAAAAATGATAAAGAAAAAACTTCAAAGGAGCAGGAGAAAAGAAGATAGTTACATACAAGGGAAACCCCAGAAGGCTATAGCAGATTTTTCGGCAGAAACTTTCCAAACCAGAAGGGAGTAACATGATCTATTCAAAGTGATGAATGGGAAGAATTTGCAGGCAAGAATATTCTATCCAGCAAGGCTATCATTCAGAATACAAGGAGATAAAGAATTTCCCAAGCAAAAGTTAAAGGAGTTCATGACTACTAAATCAGCCCTTTAAAGAAATATTAAAGGGAACTCTTTCAGTAGAAAGACCATTAGTGATAGGATGAAAAGTAAATCACAAATGCAGTAAAAATAAGTATTTCCATAAAAATTAATCAAGGGATTCATAAAACTATAAGATGTATAATATGACACCATTTACCGAAAATGTCAGGGGAGAGGGAAATGAATGGGTTCAAATTTAAACAACCTTCAACTTAATAAACAGCCACATGCAAAAGTTGTTATATACAAACCTAATGGTAACTGCAAGTTCGAATAACAGTAATAGATATGTACAGAATAAAGAGAAAGAAATCCAGGTATATCACTAAAGAAAGTCAACACCATGGAAGAAAGAGAAGGATGAGAAAAGAATTACAAAACAAGTAACAAAATTCCAATTACTTGGAATTGAAATCAATTAAATGCTCCAATCAAAAGACATAGGAAAGCAGAGTGGAATAAAAAAACAAAAAACAAAAAAACAAAAAAACAAAACCATCTGTTTGCTGCCTATAAGAGATTCATTTCAGACCAAAAGACACATACAGATTGAAAGTGAGGGGATGAAGAAACATTTGTCCCACATATGGATGTCATAAGGGAGCCAAAGAAATATTTATATTGGACAGAATCGATTTTAACACAAAAGACTGAAATGAGACAAAGAAGGATAAGATACAATAAGAATGGGGACAATCCAACAAGAAAATATACCAATTGCAAATATTCATGCACCCAACATGAAAGCATCCAAATATATAAAACAGTTAATAACAAACATAAATTTACTAATCAGTAGGAATACAATAGTAGTAGGTACATTAATACCCCACTTATTTTGGTGGGTAGATCATCCAAACAGAAAATCAAAAATCACAAGGAAATTGTAGCTTTGAATGATACACTGGACCACATGGCTCTAACACCAATCTATTCAGAACATCCCATCCTAAAACAACAGAATACACATTCTTTTTAAGTGCACATGGAACATTCTCCAAGAATAGATCATGTATTAGGCCACAAAACAAGTCTTGACCAATTCAAAGGGTCAAAGTTATACCGTGCAACTTTTCTGACCACAAGGCTATGAAACAAAATCAACCACAAGAAAAAAATCTGGAAAGAGCACAAATACATGGAGGTTAAATAACATGCTCTTGAACAATGAATGGGTCAAGCAAGAAATCAAAGAAGAAATCAAAAATTACATGGAAACAGATGAATTGAAAACACATTGGTACAAAATCTTTGGGATGCAGCAAAAGCAGTTCTGAGAGGGAAGTTTATAGGAAAACAGGCCTGCCTCAAAAAGCAACAAAAACCTCAAATAACCTAACATTACCTAAAGGAGCTAGAAAAAGAAGAACAAACAAAACCCCAAACCAGCAGAAGGAAAGAAATAATAAAGATTATAGAAGAAATAAATGATGTAGAAACTAAAAAGAAAAACAACAATAGAACAGATCAGTGAAACCTGGAACGAATTCTTTGAAAAAGTCGAGAAAATTAATAAACCTCTAGCCAGACTCATCAGAAGGAGAAGGAGGAGGAACAAGGACCCAAATTAGGCAAAATCATAAATGACATAGAAGAAATAACAACACCACAGAAATACAAGCAAATGTAAGAGAATATTATGAAAACATTATGCTAACAGCATTTTTCACAGAACTAAAACAATCCTAAAACTTTTATGGAACCACAATAGAACTTGCATAGCCAAAGAAATCTTGAACAAGAAGAATAAAGCTGGAGGCATCACAATTCCATACTTCAAGTTATATTACAAACCTGTAGTAATCAAAACAGTATGGTACTGGCACAAAAATAGACAAATCAAAGGAATGGAATAGAATAGAAAACCCAGAAATAAGCCCACAATTATATGGTCAATTAATATTTGACAAAGGAGGAACGAATATACAATGCAGAAAAGACAGTCTCTTCAACAAATGGTGTTGGAAAAAGTAGACAGTCACACACAAAAGAATGAAATTGGACCACTTTCTTAGGCCATACACAAAAATAAACTCAAAATGGATTAAAGACCTCAAATGGGACCTGAAACTATGAAAATCCTAGAAGAGAGCACAGGCAGTAATCTCTCTGACATGGACCATCATAACAGTTATCTACATATGTCTCCTGAGACAAGGGAAATATATGCAAAAATAAACTATCAGGATTACATCAAAATAAAAAGCTTCTGAACTGTGAAGGAAACAACCAACAAAACTAAAAGTCACCCTCATGAGTAGGAGAAGATATTTGCAAATGACATATTTGATGAAGTGTTGGTGTCTAAAATATATAAAGTACTTATAGAACTTAACACCACAAAGCAAAAACTCAAATGAAAAGATGGTCAGAAGACATGAACAGACATTTCTCCAAAGAAGACATATGCATGGCTAACACACTTGTGAAAAGATGCTCAACATCACTCATCATCAGAGACATGCAAATCAAAAGCACATTGTGATATTACCTTATACCTGTCAGAATGGCTAAAATCAAAAACACAAGAAACAGCAAATGTTGGAGAGGATGTGGAGAAAAAAACAACCCTCTTACACTGTTGGTGGGAATCCAAACTGGTGCAGCCACGGGGAAAACAATGTGAAGTTTCCTCAAAATGTTAAAAATAGAACTACCCTATGATCCTATGCACCATGGAGTATTTACCTAAAAAATACAGAAACACTAATTCAAAGGGATGCATGCACCACTATTTTTATTGTAGCATTATTTACAATAGCCAAACTGTGGAAACAGTCCAAGTGTCTGTTGATAGATGAATGGATAAAGAAGTAATGATATATATATATGTGTGTGTGTGTGTGTGTGTGTAAATATATATACACACATATATATTTATATGATATATATTATGATATATAATGTTCTATTGTATGTTATGCATACAATAGATTATTCAGCCATAAAACAGAATGAAATCTTGCCATTCAGAACAGTACGCATGGATCTAGACAGTATAATGTTAAGTGAAATATGTTAGAGAAAGACAAATACCATATGATCTCACTCATATATGGAATTAAAAAAAATGAGCAAAGGATAAAAGAGAGAGAGACAAAAGAAGAAACAGACTCTTAACTATAGAGAAAAAACTCATGGTTCTACCAAAGGGAAGGTGAGTGGGGGGAATGGGTGAAATAGGTGATGGGGATTAAAGAGTATACTTATTAAAAAGAAAAGTACACTATCTTGATGAGCACTGAATAATTTATAGATTCATTCAGTCGCTATATTGTATACCTGGAATTAATACAATGCTCTTTATTAATTGTACTGGAATTTAAAAATAAATACATAATTTTAAATATCTTCATATTCAAGTTTCCCATTTCTGACCACATGCATTAGTAGGTGTTGACTGTCATGAATCCCACAGATGTAAACATATTTTTTTAAGGATTTATTTATTCAAGAGAAAGAGAGCAAGCACAAGTAGGGGGAAGTGGCAGAGGGAGAGGGAGAAGCAGACTCCCCATTGAGGAGGAAGCCCCATGCGGGACTCTGTCCCAGGACCCTGAGATCATGATGTGAGCTGAAAGCAGGTGCTTAACCGACTGAGCCACCCAAGTGCCCTAAACATAAATTTTTCAAAGTTGAGATTATGTTAGTTAAGGATTTGTGAATTATAGGGATGGAATGGTTAGTTACAGAAGTGGCTTGCTTGGAAATTACTTCACATCTATGTAAATCAGGGTTTTCTGAGAACTTATTACCAGATTTTATCATCACCTCAAAGGTTCTTGGATCTTATGGATTTTCCCAGGTGTATGCCCCTAAGCACATTTTACATTTCAGAGTTTGAGGAAGGATGTTTGTATCCCTTCTGTTTCACACTGTTCTGTTTTTGCTCTCACCTGAAATGTCCTTTGAAAATATATGAATTAACTTCTTTAACATATGTGTCCTTATATGGTGTCTGAAATTAATTCTCTAATCCACAAATTAAAATAAGGCCTAGAGATTCCAGATGTTACAGTGGAGTTCTATTTTCAGGTGAGTGGCCCATTATCCCATGAATGATTATTAGTATGAATGAATTTTTCAGATTAATGCACTTGAGCTAACTCAGGAAAGGGACCTCAACTAATTAATGGAATAGAGAAGAGTCCCATTCTGAACATACAGTTTTTCTGTAAGAAGTAGAACATGAATGTTACCCAATGAAGGTAAACTAAAGCTACATTTGACACCACAGTTGTGAGGGGTGAATATAAAGGTGTGAAATGGCTTCACAGCTTTTTGAGAATTGTGAGTGTCCAAGAGACTATGAAAGAGAAAAACTATGCGAAGCATCAAAGAACATTGCTGTTATTTACTTTATGTAGAAACTGAAGTAATCAACTTTACATGTCATCCATATTGTACCAGACTGTGTTATTTATTTTTAAAACTGTATAAATAAGAACATGTAATGATTTCCTGCTTTTCACCATTTCCATAATAGGATTTTGTTTCTCAGATATAATCTTAAAAGATTATACAGCTAGCTTTCTAAGAAAAGTGGCCATCCAATATTGTAGGAGAATGTTCTACATATCCATTTTACCCATCTTTGTCTGATTTGCTTCCGTATGTTTATGTACATTGCTTTGCACCTTTTGCATTTTACCTGTGGGTACTACAGGGGTGTCTTGAAATATCAACATCTCTAACAGTTTTTGACATTGCATGATCCCTAAGGTAAACTATGGTTGTGTACTCTATGTCTACATTAATTATGACTTTTACTTATGCAAATTTGATAAGTCATTGGAGAGTGGAAATGGTGAGTATGTCGGATATAAAGTGAAATCCTTTCTAGTTAATTGATTTTTCATTTGCTTTACTGCATTAAGAGGAATTGTGTTAGCAATGAACTTAACTTCAGCTTGGGTTTTATTCCTTTGATCTATTGCTTCATGAAATCTATCTCTTCCTTTCTTTTAATGTTTAGTAACTGCTTACCATTCTGCCTTTTATCCTCTGACCTAAGCTAATTAGTTTTCTTCACCATCATAACACTACAATAACTGTTATTTCTACCATTTCTCTTTAGAGTGATAGAAGCATAATGAAGATTCCTGTGATTTATATTTAACTGTATAACTGCATCAAAATGTGAAACTTTGAGAAGTGAGTCAAACATATTATGCATGCGATGTAACATATCTCATCTCTTTCTCATCTTAAAGCTCCTTAGATCTTCTTAGGACAACATCTTCAACCTATAAAATGATATTTTGAGGAGAGTAGACATTTCAGGGAGTCTAAATTTAAAGTTAGAAGATTATCTCTAAGGTTGATCTATTGGAATTACTTACCTGAACCAAAGTAATTCAGGTAATTCAGGTTTAGTGAAACACTTCTAATTTTAAATTCAGAAGCATTAAGGAGTGAGTTGGATTATTGGCTATAGCACTTAGTTGATCCTCTTTCTTATCATCCTTGACTTTTAAAGCCTGGCCTTTTTAAAATGTTCTTCAGAAATCCATGTGCTCACAGCATTTGATTCATTAATTTTGAAAGACTATTACAAAGGTCTTTTAAGTGATAAGTTCAGAGATACCTAAAACCCAAGTGTGAACACACACAATTAAAAGAAAGAACTCTGTAAAAATGTCATAATGAATCAGAAGTTCCAAAGTGAATCTTGGGTAAAAAGAGGGNTTTTTTTTTTTTTTTTTTTTTTTTTTTCCCCAAAGTGAATCCTTGCTAAATGGATCCTTGAAGTTAGGGGTAGGCAGACGATAAAGGACTTCCTTTGTATCTCTATGCTATATATGTTTTCAGTGCATATATTTGTAAGCCCTTTACTTTTGTTATTTATTAGCAAGATCTAGAAAGGGATAAAGGAAAAACAGATTTTTATAGATATCAAGCTAAATGTCTAAGTGGAGCAGTTACCTAATCATGGAAGTCTAGGCCTACAATAAACTTTCAAGATATTGTTCTTTCTTATTTTTTCCTCTTTTTCTTTCATTGTTTCTTTCTTTCCCTCTTGAAAGATATTATAACATTTAGCGAGAGTAGTGAAGAAATTATTGCTATTATTAAAATTAAATTCCCATCCTGTACGCCCTACTGTAATATATGTGTGTGCGCGTGTGTTTATAATGCACATATCTACAGATGAACACATGTAATTGTATATCATGGTCTTCACAAAATAGTTTCAGATTTAGAATTGTTTATAAGCGGAGTTTCTGATGCTTAACTAAATTGCATTCCAGCAGTGATGTGAACTATTTCCAACTAAGTAGCCATAATGAGTTTACATATTTTAATCTATTATCACAAAGAAAGTTATTTACTTGACTTTATTTTCTAATTATATACAGCTTATTTGCCACTGTACTGGCACAGTAGATATAAAAACCTGCATCACTATGTCATTTCAAACTTAAATAATTTTACCACTCAGCTGGAAGGAAATGAGCCAGTAACTACTACTTGATCTGGACCTTGAGACAGAATTATTCCAAGGAGAGGAGAGATAAAGGGAAAGGCCTCCAAGACTGGGGAGGAATGTTCAAAAACAGAGAAGGGTCAAGGAGAAGAGAGTTCTGCTGTGAGCAGGAGGGTGGGAGACAGGTATTGGACAAGGTGGGAGACACTCTCCATACTTATGCAGTGCCTCCATCATGGAGAAGTCAGTCAGGCTGAGAGGTGGTTATGTTACTGCAGTAAGGACAAACATGTTTCTAGGCAAAGAGGAAAGAACAAGTAAAGAGTAAGAAAATATCAACTCCGAGAAGAAGAAGAAAAAACATCATCACCAAGTCTTGGAAGACAAAAAAGTTGACTAAACACAAAGAAACACAAAGCACTTCTTAGAAAAGTGAAGACACGGGGATTTCACTCCACTTGTTACACTTCTGCCATTCATTGCATACAAGGCTGATTGACTATAACATGTTTTTCTTCCAGAAAAACCTGATTAGCACCAGAGTCATTCGCAAGTCAGAACTCCAGGAACTCCTTGTGCATCACTACCAGCAGAGGAGATGAAAGTATCTACTATCTTAGAAAAAATACATTAAGAGTTGAAGAGGAGGGCACCTGGGTGGCTTAGTTGTTAAGCATCTGCCTTCAGCTTAGGTCAGATCCCAGGGTCCTGGGATTGAGCCCCCCATAGGGCTCCCTGCTCAGCGGGAGCCTGCTTCTCCCTCTCCCACTTCCCCTGCTTGTGTTCCCTCTCTCACTGTGTCTCTCCCTGTCAAATAAATAAATAAAATCTTAAAAAAAAAAAAAGAATTGAAGAGGAGTTCTAGATAGAAGTCACTAATGTCATCGTTTTTACTTTCAAGCATGTAGATTAAAAATTTTTACTATTTTGTTCCTGGACAGGTAGTTTATTGCTTGCACAGTTGTGGGACATTGCCTACAAATACAGAATTTATAAGGCTGTGTTTCTTAAATTATGGTCTGCAGACTACCTCCAGCAAAATTTCTAGATTCTTCCACTAAGGCATGCTGAATGAGACTCTAAGGCAGGGAACAAAGGAGCTGTGTTTTCTTTTTTTTTTTTTTTCTTTTTATTATTTGCCCAAGGGAAAAATAATGAAAAAAGGAGCTGTGTTTTCAGCAAGCACCTTGCATGAATCCATTACACACCAAAGTTTGAAATACATGAGTATAAGGAGCACTGGTCTGGGTAACCTTCCTGAGTATCAGCACTCAAACAGCTAATGCTGACAGAGCCAACCTGGTGAAGTTACTTTTCTTTAGTGATACTTAAGTTTCTTTTACTTCATAGCTTTAGGAAGGCATCAAACATACTAGCTGAGATAAAATTTAACAGTAATTATGTTTGCTAAACAAATAACATATACCCTTGCCCAATACTCAAATACTACATTGCTATTTTTTTTCTGATGTTAACTACCAACGATTTAGACTATGAGGATGAAAACTCTCCATCAGCCATAATTAGGGTATGCATCCAGAGTGGATTCTTTTTCACTCAGCCTGCTGGTTGTTATGTCACTGTGTTAGTCTTATTCCTTCTGCTTATGTGTTCTGTAACCTTAATAGAGTGCTGTCCATTGTAAATTCCTAATAAAGACTTGTTAAATTAAATTGTGCTTGATTTTCCCCTCTGGTGATGCAAAACAAAGTAACATGCCATCCAGAGCTGTGAAGGAAGGAAAATAGTTTTTCACAGGTGGCTAGATTCAAGCCATATCTTGTTTAACATCATATTCAGAGCTACTAATAGTCCAGCTAAATCATAAAATTTAAAGCCATATCCCTATTTTCCTTCACTTTTCCTTGATGTATGCTTTTTTACCTTTTGTGCATTTCCTCACTTTACTACTTCTGTCTTTATCCACCCCATATCCTACCCCTTCTTCGTGTTTGCCTGTCTAGATGAAATATTTTAAACCTATGACTATCCACAATGCATTTACCATTTCTCTCTCATAGCAGTCAAATATACCATGTTTTTTTCATATTTATGGAAGTATAATTTGTTTATACATAAATGTGTTCAAAACTAGATTTTTTANGTCAAATATACCATGTTTTTTTCATATTTATGGAAGTATAATTTGTTTATACATAAATGTGTCCAAAACTAGATTTTTTAAAATATTTTATTTATTTGACAGAGAGAGAGAGATCACAAGTAGGCAGAAAGGCAGGCAGAGAGAGAGGAGGAAGCAGGCTCCCTGCTGAGCAGAGAGCCCCATGAGGGGCTCCATCCCAGGACCCTGGGATCATGACCTGAGCCGAAGGCAGAGGCTTTAACCCACTGAGCCACCCAGGCGCCCCCAAAACTAGATTCTTTTTGCTTCCCCAGCACCTAAGTGTATACACTAGGTGCTCAATTATATTTATCAAAATTAAAGGATTAATATATAATCAAGAAAGCCAGCTCTGGCAGGATTATATAAGAACAGATTCCTTTTTGCCTCTTTGTAAAATGACCTTGCTAGAAAAGTTTGCTCTGACTTGAACATAGAGCCACTCTATGAGTCCTGAAATATAACTGTCTTACATTTACAAAACACCAATGGATATTTTTGAGATTTTCATTTGTACACAGCACCACAGTTACCAGGTAAACACACAAAGTGGGGAGAGAAATGCAATCATTTCTTTGTGACTCATTGACATTCCACCTAAGTAAGCTCTTGTGCATTTGTTTTAATTATTCTTTCTAGAAGTTTTAGAGATAGTTAAGGAGTTATAATGCCTAAAAGTCTATAAAAATAAAAAAAATTAACAATGGACTATAAGATTTTATGACAATGATGGAACGTGAGATAGGAAGGACATGCTATGTATTTAAATGCATTTAAATACATTGTCAGAGCCACTGTGTGAGATATGCTCAGTCTATGGATAGGCATTAAAATGAATGAGAGACTGAGTTTCAGCGAAGCTCAACCAACTATTCCAAATGACTGGGGAAAAAAAAAAGAAAAAAGCCCAGAACTTTTAATACTTCTTCGAAAACATAAATTTGGGAAAAATACATTTCTTAGAATATTTCAGTCTTATGGCTAATATATTACCCTGAAGAACCATCTCCTCTCTTGCCTAAATGCCAAAGACTAAATAATAATTTATTCCTGAGGTAGTGGATGTTGAGGGTTTATATTATGGGACTAAAAATTGAGAGATAAAATAGAGTTACTTCACTAGAATTTTTTTTCTCAAGATTTGGTGTATTATACAACACTCTATCCCCCTAATTCATATTATGACACTGAAAAATACCAGGTCATCAAATTTAGCTATAAATTACTTTACAGCCCTAGAAGCACTGGCATTCCAGAAAGTAAATTAATTTTTCACTTTTGGTTTCAGATTACTGACTTTTGGTAAAACGATTATGCTGATTTTTCTGGTCAAGTGTCAGTTGATGAGTCCCATAGGGCACAGTTAAAATGCTACAAAGATCTCTTGTCTTTATCAAGTATCTTTAGGCGATTGTGAAACCAACTGAATAGATTTATCTTACTCCACCCTCAAAATAGTGGGAAAAGAAAACAAAAATCTTTACCTTATTACTGCATAATAGCTGCATGACTATATATTTAGCCTCTATTTTATATTTGAGTATATTTTATTTAAACAATTTTAGAACATACAAAAAATAATACAATAAAATGGAAGCTATCCTTTAATGTCATCCTTTGGAAAGGAAGTTAGGAAGCTGTTCTACATATTTCCTCTGAATCTGTCTTGAAATATGCATAAATTCACATGACATTTTGGTAAATGTATTTCCCTAAGAAGATTCCATGCATTTTAGGAGTGTATAATTTGGCAATTACTAAAGAAATTATTCATTTCTCATGTATAAAAAATAAATAGTTGCATTAAATACATGTAACCTGTCAGAATGTGACTTACGGTTGCCTCCAGCAATAGCAATGTATGTGCTCTGCTCATTCAATTTAATAATACATTTTCAATAATAAATAAATTAGGTCATAAATTTGTGTTATGTGCTGGAAACTAGAAATAACTCTCCTTCTTCTTCCTCCCCTCTTTCCTTCATCCTACCCCCAATTTCTCTCTCATCTGTCTCTATCTTTCTCTCTTTTTTTAATGCACAGTACTCCACAGAAACCAACATCTTTTGAAAAAAATAAAAAGTATGCAAACAGAAAAATAAATATTCCAAAAGGAAAATGGGCAATAATGAATATAATCAATAATTCTTAAAAATCTTCCTTATAATTTTATTGATTTTTTACATCTCTAATCTTCTTTTATAGTAAAACCCTGAGGATCCATAATATTCCTTTAACAATTCAACATCAGTGGAAATCAAAGTTCCCCGAGATCAAGTGATTGGTCAATTCATACAGGAAGTAGTCATTCCTGCAGTAGGGAAGAAAAGAGGCTGTTGGCGTTACGAAGCCAAAGAAACCCCTGGTGGGAAAAAAGGCCGTTGCTACCAAGAAACCAGCCGCCGAGAAGCCTGCAGAAAAGGAACCACTACCCCCCAAAAAAGAAGCCTGCTGCATAAACTCAAATTTGTTTATTCCATAAATGTTAAATCACTTTGGACAGACCTGAACAAAGACAATGAGAAACATGAAGAAAAAAAAGTAATAATTAGTAGCATATTTAGTTTGAGAATAGCTTTCTTGACTTTGGTTCCGTATTCTTTCTATGGAACAAATAAGTAATTGATATTGGAATGCTCATTCTCTCATTTGGTTGTGCTGGTGTCATGGCTTGTCCTTTATTCTTATTTTAATTTCTTTTCCTTTGTCCCTGTCCTAATACAGAAATGTAAGCAGTTAAAAAGGATTTTCTTGCTTCGGTCTCAAAGTTGAAGACACAGTCCTCAATCGAACGGGCTGAACTGTACCTTGTTAAATGCCAAGGTGATGTAGGAATAGGGAGTAACTGAAAATGAAGATCCAGAGGCTAAGAAAACAGGACAAATGCAAATAATACTACAGATTTTTTTTTTAAAGCAATGAAACGGGACAAGCAAAACTAACTCAAATTTTGAAATGTACAATGTAACTTTTAGGGTGAGGGGAATTGAAGGGTTTTTTTGTTTTTTGTTTTGTTTTGTTTTGTTTTTTTTTAATTAGAAGGATGGACTGTGTAAAGGGAGTGTGGTGGCCAGTGGTTGAAAGTTCTGTGTGTTTTTAATGTGAAATCGTCATTGCTGAGGTCAGGCTATAAATGTACCTGTTCATAAAGGAGGTATTTGGGATTTTGTAAGGCAATTTGTAAGGCAATGATTGCTTATAAAGGGCACAGCATAATAAAAGCAACAGAAGTTTGAATTAGATCATTAGGACCCTTAACTCCAGCTTTACCACTGATTAGCCACATGTTCTCAGAAAGCTGAGGTTCAAATTTTCAGCTAGTGAAAGGATGAAGAGTTGTTGTAATATTTAAATGAAATAAAGCTTCCTAAATATTTACTGAATATTCTTTTATTTTTCCCTCTAGATCCAACCTTGCTTCTCTACCTTGCACTTTATTGATACTTTGTTGACACTGTTGAGTTCGCCTCCCTTCTGGTGTATTTTGGATTCAGACAGTAAAAGTTATCCACAGGAGAAAGGAAAGTGAGAGAAGTAATTGATGTAGGTATTTCTTCCCGCAGGTCCCTTCCTATGAGGTTAGTGGGGACTCTTTCTGCACCGAAGGAGGACCCTGGTGTCCCAGCGGATGTCCCTCTCCCACCTCACAATTTCTACTTCTGCTGGATCCTGATAAACCCTCCTACCCCTAACTCATTCAGTTTAGGGTAATAGTGATTTTCTGGCTATGATTATCTCCAGAGTGCCTCATCATTACTTGGTTGACTTCCTTCAAACCATCTCACACCTTTGTAAATAATCCTTTTATTAACTTTCTTCAAATACCCCCCTTTGGGGGGAGGGAGGTTCAGAAGGAGAGGAATAGAATCTCAAGCAGGCTCTACACCCAGTGCAAAGACTGACTCAATCTCAGAACCCCGAGATCATGACCTGAGCCAAAATCAAGAGTTAGACTCTTAACCGACTGAGCCACCCAGGTGCCCCAGACATCCCTTTTTGATATGCCATCTGTTCTCCAACCGGGATGCTGATTGAATCATTATCATTATCATAATTACTAGAGAGTGTTCTCACTGAATGCCATGCCAACTGCTTCTATGAAGGAGATTCATCGTAACTGCCTTGAGATTGTGAGAGCTATCAAGTGACACATGGAAATGCAGAACCATCAATCTTGTGATTAATCATCTCAAGTGTCAGACGTCATAAAAGGACTAAAAAATGTTCATATCTATTGAAAAATGAACCAATTTACTAATTATATATGTATATTTGACTGGATATTGTTGAAAATTGCACATATACCTATCAAATTCTCTAATTTTAAATGTAAAAATAAGACAAAAATAGGTTTTATCTTTTCCACTATGAGAATCTTGACAAATATGTTACATATGTCAACCAGAGTGGGTAGGATGGGAATTGGTGGGAAAGAAGCCTGTCTTCAGCTCTGGGGAGGCAGGTCAGAGTGATTACAGCTGTGAAAATCTCAGCCTTCCCTGATCCATGCCAACTCTAATGGCAGACTCACTATGGGGACTGAGTTCATACTTGCTAGGATAAATACCAGGAAACAAAATCTATTCCATTGCAAGCATAGAAAAGGGAGGATAATACGAATTGGGCTAGATGAATTAAAAATTTTGGCAAAAGATACAAAATAGAATAGGGTCAAAAGATGTTTTTAATTAAGAATGCCACAAAGCACATCAGTTAAGTAATTTTAGTAGCCTTTTAAAAACTACACACCAGCTAACATTTTTCAGTCACTTTTCTGAAGCAGGTTAATACATATCAGAGAATATCAGCTGATTCACCTTTATAAAGCCAGGGCAAAATAAATTAGGATGAGAGATTCTCCTCCTAGTAAATGTTAAGAAGATGAGCATTCATTTTCTTGATGTTTCCTATCAGTGAGATTTCCAATAACCCACAGTTTCAGGCAATTCACTCCTTCTACTTCATTTGGTTGACCTAAGCATTGGGATTGATTGCTACAAGTTTAATATAGCTACAACTAATGGGTTGTAGATTGTTTTATAATCAAGCCTTGCTTGAAATATCTATTAAAGTTTGCCCCAGGAATCAGAATGTCAAAGTACCTGGGGCAAATGACTTTTTCCAAGTCAGGTGTAAAAACAGTTCCTAACAAGATAGCATACAGTAGTTGTTTATACCAGAACTTACTAAAGTTAATAAAAGCAAGCCAAAAATTAACAATGTTTACTAGTGTTTTAAGCGGTAAGATTTGGGGACATCTTGAGAGGTAAAATGTATTTTTCCACAGGCCACTGGTGACATAATGGATAACGTAAAATCCTGAAGGTATGTTGTTCCTTTTCACTTAGAATGCTGGCAGTGGTTTTGCCATGAATGTACACAGACATTGCAGATATCCGTCTAATAATCTTGAAATTCCTTCAAATGTGGACCTTTTTAAATCATTTGAACTTTGGTTTTTCAAGAATGAGCATCTTATGGATTTAAATACCAAGGGTGAGGACAATAAATTGAACCCAATTATGTAGGTCTTATCATGGAGGCAGAACTTGATCTCTGATGATATTTTTAAATAATTATTTCTTTGTTGTGCCAGCTAGAATTTGTTTCTTATAACTTGCACTGACATAATTACTTCAAAAGATCTAAAAACTATTTTCCCAAGGCATAAGTTTAGTATATCTTAATGCATAGTGAAAGCAGTTATATAAATTAAGTCTTTGTACTTTTTAAACAGGAATAAAAGTGAAAGGAACACCAAAAATTCCCGAACAGTTTAGCAGGAAGAATTAGATAGGGATAAGGAATGCAATTTTGAAAAGGTTTGTACTAATCGCTAACATGTGATTGTTGCTGAGGGTGACTATGTACTGATTTAACTTAACATATGACTAATTATAATTGACTCACTCTTACCAATGGAAAATTGTGACAAATTGTCATCTCTGTGCACAGAGAGTCTGAAACCTGTTAAGTTTAATTCAGGAGATTTCATTATTACAGCTAACATAACCAAATATTTTGAAACATACTTATTTAAAAAACCATACGTTCAAGTATATCACATTAGATTTTTATATATCTGAGAGTATTTGAAAAAAATTGCACTGTGAATAGATTAAAGCCTTAAGATCAAAATGTTAAAGCAAATTGTTCATGGTTTAACATCTTACATCCAAATATTTCTTCTCAATGTATCTGGTGCTTTGACTAGTGCATTAAAAAAGCTAGTTTGCATAAATATTCAAGAGATGTGAGAATGAGCATTTCTTTACCTCAGAAGATTTCATACTTCCTCTTAAAGAAGGATTATCTCTTTGATTAAACTCAAACTAAAAATCAATGCAAAGAAAGAATTAAAAACTCCCAAGCTTTCAGAACACTTTGAATATGGGTAAATGTGTGAAGCAGGAAGAGGAGGTAGAAGGATACCTACATTAATTGTAAACAAAGATGTAGCCTTATTCTTGTTACTATGCAAAATCATAACTTTTTTCAGTATGGGATATTTAAAAAAGAAGATGATGAGAGTTTTAATAGTCATTTTCCTTCAATCACGTGTTTTCTACTTAGTTGTACTTCTGCTTGCCCATGTGATTTTATTTGTTCATTTCAATATGCAGTAACCATTGCATCTTGTAAAACATATATATTTCTGGTTGTCTTTTACTCATGTGTTTCTTGGGTCTTGGTGGGTTGAAGGTTTTATTTGATTAGATTTGCTTTTCGATAATTTGCCATCTGTCATTATTTGAAATCAATGTGAAAATAAAACAAAAATAAAATTGTTGTTGTCAGTTATTGGTAGTGCTTCCACATACCTTAGTGCCTCTCTTTGGGGGGAAAATTGGGACAGCAGAGGAAAACATAAGGGGAAAATATATTATGAATAATACATAGTTATCAAATGTCTCTGTACATCAAAATTCATTTGTTTAAGTAATATAAAATTACATTACTAAATTATATTTGATATATTTAATTATAAGGACATATGGTAAAAAATGAGCATCAGGTTTTTAATAAATGTTTGAATTGCCTGAGGGTTCTTTGATCTTCATAATTAGCATGGTGATTTTTTAATGAGTGTTCCTAAGTTCATGCGATTGATTTCGTAACTTTCCTTGTGTTTCTGTAAATCTTCCATTCCTTTCTAGGAGGGGAATAGAAAGCCCTGACACATCACAGAACAGGAATCAGACCTGTTGCACAACCCTTTCAAGCACTTAAAGCTGTAAATAGGCACCACTAAATCTACATGGAATCAGGAAACGTTTCAGGCCATTGCACCCCCTCACAGATCAACCACCCCCTGTTCCTTTAAAGCCCTTTTGACTAGGCAGAAACCACAGAGATGGCTTTTAGACTAGAGTCTGCCCTCTCCACATGTGGCCAACCTCCTGAATAAAGCTCACATTCCTTTCCAATCAACAGTCATCTCTTGAGTATTGGCTTTTTGAGCAAGGGGCAGCCAAATTTGGGATTTGGTAAGAAATTATTTGGCAAGCCAGCCAAGAGCCCATGCCCCTGTAGCAGCCAGTTCCCCTAGGAAGCCCAAAGGAGAGCAGTTGTCTGGGACAGCACTCCTGGGCTTACTGGTTCATTTCCTGGGTTAGTAACTTGGATGACCACAGGAGATTAGCTGCTCAGGGCTAGTTGGATTGGGAGGGTATCTGAGAAATCTGTCCCTAGAGCTGCCCAGGCTCTGTTTTCTTGAGGAAATTCCCTGTTGATGACCAACGCTTGCTTTTTGACTTGAATGGAAAGGAAAAGAGCATTTGGGGCAAGCAGACAAGCTTCCAGCCTGGATAAGTTTGTTAAAAGTGCATACCAACATAGTTTCTCTTCTGTGAAGTGTAGGTACTTCTGTTTTTGTTGTCTGTGTTTTTCCATTTTGGAAGAGTCTCAACATTTGGAAGAAACTAACAACTTGAATAATGGTCAATCCTTTGGGATTTGGGACAGATCTCTCTTTGGTGTGTGTGTGTGTGTGTTTATCATTTTGATGTAATGGGAGGTTCTGTCTTTATCCCGTTGACCAGTGCACTGGGTTGGATTTTAAATAAATGGAAATATAGTCATGAATCTATGACTAAGGAAAAGATGATTTTCTATTGTAATACTCCCTGACTGATGTACTATTTAGAATCAGATGAGAGGTGGCCCCTAAATGGATCTTTAAACACCATTTTATAATTAGAGGTGTTTTATCAAAGGGCAGGAAAGGATGATGAGATAGATACCCTATGTTCAGGCCTTCATGTCTTTACATAATAAAGATGCTGTCCAGGAACACAGTGTAAGTTAATGGTGCAGAGACAAGGAGAAAACCCCCCAATTTTTCCTGATGATGCAAATGAAAGAGAGAACGAGAAAGAATGTATGGCAAATACATGTTTACCATCCCTCTGCCAGAGCTCTTACCTCTACTTCGTTCTACGAGGGTTTCCTATGGGATGGAATTAAGGAATCCTAGAACAGCCTCTCCCTAAGACCTGACAGGACACCCAATTTGGACAGGTAGCAACCTTTATGGGGGCTAGACAATATCCTTAAGGCAATACCCACTGGAGGACACTGATGCTCAAGGACAGCCTCACAGATATTCTTGGATATATATCCCTTTTTCAACTTGAGATTTAATGAATTAGAAAAATTCCAACCCTCCTAAGAGAGAGACCCCCAAATGGTGGTGGAACTCTGAGCATTTTTACAACCCATTGGGTCTGCCTGGGTGAAAATACAGTTATTAAATATCATGTTAACCACAGATAAAAGATGGTTAGTATTGGCCAAAGCAAATGAGAAAGCCCAGTGCCTCCAACATGAGAACTCATCCCAGAATCCAAACCCAGCACCTGCCGTTCCATTGGTTAAGCCCAAATGGGACCCAAACTGAGGGGGTTTGCCTTGACTTGAGCGTTGTTGACTGCACATTTTGGCAGATTTGAGTAAAGTGTTCCCAAGCAGTGCAGTTTGAATTAGATTCAAGAAATGAGGCAAGATGCAACTAAAAATCCAGCCTGATTAGAAAGGTTTTACCAAGCTTATTGGAAATATATAGGTACAGACCCAAAGGCCCCAGAAAATGTCCACATGGTAAACATGACATTCATAGGGCAGAGTGTCCCTGATATAAGAAACTCCAAAAGCAGACAGAGGTGGTAGGAATGAAACCATCATAGCTAGTTGATATAGTCTATAAAGTACTTATTGCTCATGAAGGAAAAAGGGCTCAATAGGCCCTGGAAGGCAGGGATGGGAAAAAGAAAAGTTACTGAGCTCTAGGAAGGAAGGAGCTATTGGTGAGAACCACTACTGCAAAAACGGAGAGAACTAGAAAGGGGACTGCCCAAATATGAAAGGAAAACACAGGCAGGAAGAAAAGACAAGGTATAAAGAAATGATGACAGAAAGAGAGGAAGATATTAAATGAAGAAGCTCCTTACCATCTTGCTGATCCGATAACCATTTCCCCTCAGGAGCCCCAGCTACAGATGACAGGGGAATCAGTTGATGGAATTCTTAGTGGACGCAAGGGCCACGTATAGCATCTTACGTACTAAATTGACAGAAAATGCCCAGAAGACAATCTCTGTAGTTGGGGGTCTTAGGTCAAGCACAACAATGACCTTTCCTTAGCTACTGGAATGGTGATTCTTCTTCGATTTGGTGATTTTTCTTTGAGTCACAGTTTTCCTTCTATGCCAGAATGCCCTATCCCACTGCTTGGACAATACTTACTTTGTAAACTAAACACTCAGGTAACATTCTCTCCAAAAAAGCAGCACCTACAAATACAGGTCTGTCCAGGTAAGATGCTTCAGTTACAAGCTGTTCTTACTCAGGTTAAGACACCAGAAGCAGAGCCATTCACTCCTGAAATCAGTAAGCAAGTGAGTAAAGTGGTTGGGCAGTGCAGTGCCATGGAGGGCAAAATACATGACACCTACATGAATAGACCTGAAAGAAGAGGTTGTTATCCCTAGCAAAATGCAGTATCCTTTAAAGAAAGTCCTAGAAGGTATAAAGCCAACCTTGCAGAAGTTCTTGAAATATGGCCTTATTTGACCTTGTTGCTGGTCATGATACTACCATTCTGGCAATAACAAAACAAAACAAAAACAAAAACATACTCATGAGTACCATTTTATACAAGATTTGTGGGCCATTAATGAAATTGTATAAGACATATACCTGCTGCTACCTGGTGATTATGAATGGTTCACTGTGCTAGATCTAAAGGATGCCTTTTTTCTGCATTCCCATAGTGGAGAAGACCCAGTTGTTGTTTGCCTTTGAATAGTAGGATCCAGAAGCCACGACCACCTCCCAAGACTATTGAGTAGTGTTACCACAAGGATTTAAATATCCCCTCATGATTTTGGGTGAACTCTTGGCAAAGGATTTGAGAATGATAGAATTAACTGATGGTTAACTACATGGTGATCTTTAATAGGTGCTCTTAAGTTCATGTGATTGATTTCTTAGCCTTCCTTGTGTATCTATAAATCTTACTTTCCTTTCTAGGAGGAGAATAGAAAGCCCTCGCACATCACAGAACAGAAATTAGATCTCTTGCCCGATCCTTTCAAGCACTGAAAGCTGTAAATAGGCACCATTAAATCTACATGGAATCTGGAAATGTTTCAGGCCACTGCACCCCCTCAATGATCAATGATCCCCCATTCCTTTAAAATCCTCTTGACTAGGCAGAACCTCAAAGTTGACTTTTGGACAAAGAGAGCCCATCCTTCAGAATAAAGCTCATCTTCCTTTCTGATCAACAGTCATCACTTGAATATTGGCCTTTTGAGTGACAGGCAGCTGAATTTGGGATTTGGTAACATGCCCTTCTGATAGCTGGAGAGCACTGAATTAAAAGTTATCAGCAAAAATCCTGTCCTCCTATCTTCTCAATCTTTACTCTCCTGTTTCTTGTATTTCCTATTTGGGAAGTCTTGAATTCTGTAAGACTAAGAAGTCTTCCTCGTTACCATTTGACTTTTGACACAAATAAGTCTGTTCCAAAGAGCATCAAAGTAGATAAGTTTATCAGATATTCACATTCATGCCCTTTTAAAATAATGTTTTATGTAATATTTTGTAGTATTTATAGATGGACTATTTATGAATAGTCCTTCTTGAAATAGTTTTAGACTTTAAATAGTACAAATTTTTTAATGCTTTCTGTATTTAAATAGTCATACTTATATGTAGAAATGTTGGATGATTAAATTAAAGGAATTTAGAAAAGGAACATTATTTATTATCCACTGTACTTAAGGCTAAAAGTGCTGAAAACAATTTTATTAGTTGTCTCTAGTTATAGAGTTTAAGGTAAACGATAAAGAAAACTGAAATATAATGAACTCCCCATAATACATCCTATGCAACAATACAAAATTATATCTAGTTTGCTGCTCAAGATTAAACATTAAAGAAAAGAAAAAGAAGCATATATCAACATTTACATCAGCAAATGCATTTATCTTCAGTTGATTAGAGCAAATACAGGCTTTTCAGACAATGTGGCTCTATAGAGTTGAATTTACTTCTTGGTGTTCAATTCTGTACAATAAAAAGTAAAGGGATCTCAATTTAAAGCTGAGTTCTTCTATGAAGCACATTATATATCTACCTGAATTCCAGCTTATGTACCTAATGAATGAGTTACAATGCTCAGGTACCAATTAATAATGAAAGGATGAAGTTAGACAAGATGGGGCTGTCTGATCTTTGCAGGTCTCCCAGAATCATGATGCACTGCCTTTTAAGCATGCATCTTTAAGAATCACAGTGTGTGGAAGGATGGCTTAGGTTTCAAAACATCCCTCAGTGATGAAGAAGAGATTATCCGTTGTGTCATGACCTCCCAAGAAGCTCTTCTGTAAATAAGGATGACACATACCATATAAGACTCTTCCCTTTGGAGAAACAATGATCAGACATATGCCTGATGTGGGTTTCATAGAAATGATGCAGTTATTATGCTGTGGCCTATTTGGCCAGTTTTGAATTAGAAGCATTAGAACAAATTCCATATGTTAGAAATTGAGTGAGTAAACTCGTGTTGAATAATGAGGATGATAAATTAGAGAATATATGTGTGATTTATCACTCCTTCCTAGAGAACACCTTTAGCAATAGCAAATGTAAATTAAGATGACACTACAAAACAGGTTAGTGGAGAATAGCATGCAGAATTCCAGAGAGATTAACAATGAGGACAGGAGGCATTTTAAAAATCACAGAAAATATTCAAGTGCCTACTGGTCTTGGAAAGAATCAGTATTTATCTAGTCCCTTTCATCCAAGAATCTCACTACATTTAAATGTATTTCAAATTGATTTTCACATGCTAAAGCATCCATATTGTAATTTAAATCCAACAGATCAAAATAAAAATCAAAGTGCCCTATCTTTATTAAAAACTACAAAACAGGAAGAAAACTACTAAAGAATCCCTCTTGGTAAATTATTCACAAACAGACACAATTCAGGGAAGATGAGCAGAAAACACTGTGCTTCACTAATACTGTGTGGCAGGATAATTTATTAGAAAATTCATTTATGTTTTACTTTCTCTGCTAAGGAAAAATCAGAAAGAATGAGAGTTCACTGTATTTTGTGCTCTACATTTTTCCATCAGTTCTGACTAGGCCCTTGTATTTCTTTGCCTCAGGGGCTTTTCAGGGCCTAAAGCAGAAGGTGCTTGAAAATAACCTCTCTTTCTGTTTTTTATGAAAGTCCAAACCAAAGGTCACAAATTCAGACACCAACAGAGCCAGGCAGGCACCTAAATGAGCAAAGCAGACTGGTTTAATTTTTTCCACATAGGCTCAATATGGTTCAATATTTATCTATGCAGAAATAGTTTTTACTTTCACTAAGGAATATATTTCTTCTTCTAAAAACATACTTAGAATTTTGGTTCATTTTTCTTCTCTTCTTTTGATAGTGTCAATGAAAAATTGCTCCAGAGTTAAAAGGCAAGGAAAACTTTATTTAAGATTATAACTATAGGGGTCAAGTCCGTTGCCACAGGAAAAAGAAATTAAAGTCAACTTTGCTGAAACATAAGGATGCAGGATTTTTAAATTCAGGGTCAAGCTAATGAAAAATACAGGGGACCATTGGTGAAGGCTTTTCTATGTGGTTCAGCCATCTGTGTGTTGTCAGCTATTGAATTGTTACTACCATCCCACAGAGATTGGGATATAGGAGTGCTAATTCCTTTGGTGACTGCATTTCAAAGGGATGCCACCAGATCCTTAAGAAAGACTTTCTGGATTATACAAATGGGTTTGAATTTGAGAGATTTATATCTCAAACATCTCAAAGGGGCAGAGAAAGAATTCACAATTGCAAGTTTTCTAAATAAGCTCAAAAAAAAAAAAAAAAAAAAAAAAAAAAGGAGGTGGGAGACCTATAGCCAGGAAGAAGCCTGTATGAAATTCTGTATGAAATGTAGTCAATCTGAAGGGAATGTTAAAGCCTTTTTGGTCAACAGTGACATAGCTGTAGGGAAATATTTCTCTTATACTAGGAAACAACAGTGCAAATATGGTAAGTGTGAAGGACCATCCGGTTAATGTCTTAGGAGATGCTAATTGTCCTGACCTGCAAGGCTCATCAGAAGGGAGTAGCAGTGTTCCACTCCAGCTAGTGTTAGGAGGAACTGCATACCTTGGTTTGCCAGATCCGTCAGTTTTCCAGGAGTATCCATTTTTATCTGGGCAATTAGTTTAAAGTTTTTCATCACTTTGAAATACTACTAATAGACTAACCTGGCCAGTAAGCCACCAATCTATCAACTCGGGCCAAATTTCAGATAGAAATATATTAAGCATCTTAAAAAGAGAAGAAGGAGGGAAAACTGACCTTTTGCCCAGGGCTTGGAGAAAGAAGTGAAAAAGAGTAAAGACAGTTGAAGAGGAGGATTAAGGGCTGCCTGCATGGGTAATGGACCATGAAATCAATGTGACTCCAAGCTTCCCTTCTCCTGGAATTATGGGAGCTTAAAGCTTGGAGTCAAGTAGATTGGATTTAAAGTAAAAAAGAAATTTGATATTTCCTGCACAGCAAAATTTGTGGAATAAGAATCATACCTAGGTACAATGCATATGTGACTTTATTGTCATCATAAGCTACTTCAAATAATAGGTGTGTTCAGTAAGGAAAGAAGGATGTGATTAATATTCTACCATCTAGTAAAAAAAAAATGACTGATGCCAACTGAGGGGTGGTTGGTACTGATGTACTAATATTTCTATGGCTGTTGCCATTTCCTCTGGTGAAGATAATACACACACATACCCAGTGTCGTCCTTGCCCCAACCATGGCTATTTTGTTTTGTCTTGTTTTATTGTGTTATGTTAGTCACCATACAGTACATCATTAGTTTTTGATACAGTATTCCATGATTCATTGTTTACGTATAACACCTAGAGCTCCATGCAATCTGTGCCCTCCTTCATACCCATTACCAGGCTCAATATCTTCTTAATTGTACCAGAAGTTCTTAGCTATCTTCTCCCCACCTAGTCACCACAAAGACATTGGTAGCTTTGGTTGACTCAATTACAATATGTGACTCAATGAATCTGACTGATAGGAATTTAGAATCAAATTACTCTGAGAATATTATAAAATTAAACTTTTGTCATTTAAAATCAAACCCTACTTATTGAACATTTATGGTATGCAAGAGAGCAGATTAAGAGCTAGATATGGGGGGAGGGCTTATTCATAAATGATAAAAGCATAATTCCCACCTTTTTAGAGTTGTCATCCAGAAGTGGAGACAGATATATTTATATGCATAACACCAGAAACAAGCAAATGCACCTTAGTTCGGGAAAGCATTATAAATAAATTCTGATACCCACACAGAATAAAAAATCATGATCTTCCACTGAGAAAATGATTCTAAGACATGGTAGAAACATACAGAGTTTAAAACATCTATAGGGATTCAATTATCAGAGAAGCAGCACAGTTAAAGTAAATATCATTAGGGAAGATGTGATAATTTTTCCTTTTCTAATAATTCTTAATTTGAGACCTGTAATGGCGTTAAGACTAGAGACAAAGATTGGATGAGTTATATCAATGAACATCAAAAGACATGGCCTTTGCCCTCTAAGCAATGAAGAAGCTTCAAAGGTGCATGAATGTGTGAAGACTCAGATTTGTGTTTAAGGATAAACATTCCATTGATACATGTAAGATAGATCTGGAAAAAAAAGTTACAAACATGTGGACTAAATTGAGTTTCACTAGCAAAATTTTTCCTAGTGGTTTTTTTTGAAAAGGAGGGTGCAGTTGGAATCTATGTCTTTATGTTGATTTGTAAGAAATTATTGGAAGAAAACGATGCATACGGAACTAACCTGGTTGCTTAAATAACAAGTTCCCTTTGCTAAGTCTTCTTCCCATCTCTAACTTGACTAAAATAAATAAATGAATAAATAAATCTCACAATAACTCTGAGTTGATTCTGAGTGACTTAAACTCAAAAAGGTAAAACAAAGACTAAATTAAGTGAAAAAAATCTATTATTAGATAAGGAAGTAGAAGAAAAGATAAAACTCAGTACCTATTGTCACAAAAGAAGTAAAACATGAGGTTGATAGAGAGAGCACTAAGTATGTGCAACTGGACAGAATTTTAGCAATATGAATTAGAAGATGCTAAAGACTAATCTGTCAAAACTATTTATTTGCCAGGAAGTCATGGTGGTCACTACTTCACAGAAAGTTTCATTAGTGATAATGTGTTGATCCCAGAAAATGTTTATTTATTATTATAAAGGGGTTTTCCCCAAATATAAATTCAACTCAAGAAGATTTCTTGGAAATTCTTTTCCCCTCTTTTATGTTGTAGTGTAGAGAATCGAGTTGATTATATTATATTCCTCAGTTCTGATCAATGCTCATTGTTTTATCTTTTTAGTACTGACTGCCCTACCTTTCTTGTATCCACTGGCAAGTTTTCTTTGTTGTCATAAAATATGTATTGTTATTTTGTGTACATATATTTTAATATGCATAAGTTGATTGTGCCATAGATTTAATTAAGAATTTTTCTAATTAATCGCTAATTTTTTAAGTTTTTATTTCAATTCCAGTTAGTTAACATACAGTGTTATATTAGTTCCAGGTGTACAATATAATGATTCAACATTTTTGTACATTACCCAAGTCTCATCATGACAAGTGCACTCCTTAATCCCCATCATCTATTTGACCCACCTCCCCATGACACCTCCTTTCTACTAACCATCAGTTTGTTCTCTATAATTGCCTCTCTCCTTCCCCCACTTTGCTCATTTGTTTTGTTCTTTAATTCCACATGAGTGAAATTATAAGGTATTTGCCTTCTCTGATTTATTTCATTTATTTCACTTATTTCAGCATTGTACGCTCTACCTCCATTCATGTCACTGCAAATGGCAAGATTTCATTTTCTCTTTTTCCCCTCAATAGCACATTTTATTTTTTATTATGTTCAGTTAGCCACTGTATAGTACATAATTAGTCCTTGATGCAGTGTTCAGTGATTCATTACTTAAGTCTAACACCCAGTGTTCATCACAGCACATGCCCTCCTCAATACCCACCACTCTGTTACCCCCTTCCCCACACTCCTCCCCTCTGAAACCTCCGGATTGTTTCTCGGGGTCCATAGTCTCTTATGGTTCATCTCCCTCTTTGATTTCTCCCCCTTTGGATTTCACTTCCTTCTCCTACGGTCCTCCGTGCTATTGCTTATGTTCCACATATATGTGAAACCATATAATTACCTTTCTCTGTTTGACTTATTTCTCTTAACATAATCCCCTCTGGTTCCAGCCATGTCTATGTAAAGGTGGGTATTCATCATTTCTCATGGCTGAGTAATATTGCATTGTATATAGGGACCACACCTCATTGTGAGAGGTGTGAGGTGATATGTCATTGTAGTTTTGATTTGCATTTCCCTGATGGTAAGTGATGATGAACATCTCGTCATGTGTCTTTTGGCCATCTGGATATCTTTTTTGGAGAAATGTCTATTCATGTCTTCTTCCCATATTTAAATTATATTATGTTTTTTGGGTGTTGAGTTTAAGTTCTTTGTAGATTTTGGATACTAACCCTTTATCAGGTATGTCATTTGCAAATATCTTCTCCCATTCCATAAGTTTCCTTTTAGTTTTGTTGATTATTTCCTTTGCTGTATAGATGTTTCTTTCTTTCTTTCTTTCTTTCTTTTTCTTCTTCTTCTTTTTTTTATGTAGTCCCAACAGCTTATTTTTGCTTTTGTTTCCCTTGCCTCACAGGACAGATCTAGAAAAATGTTGCTCCAGCCTAGGATTTTCATGGTTTCAGCTCTCATTTTAGGTCTTTAATCCATTTTGAGTTTATTTTTGTGTATGGTCTAAGAAAGTGGTCCAGTTTCTTTCCTTTGCGTGCAGCGGTCCAGTTTTCCCAACACCATTTGTTGAAGAGACTATCCTTTTTCCATTAGATATTCTTTCCTGCTTTGTTGAAGATTAATTGACCGTATAGTTATGCATTTATTTCTGGGTTTTCTGCTCTATTCTATTGGTGTATATGCCTATTTTTGTGCCAGTACCAAACTATTTTGATTACTACATCTTTGTAATATAGTTTGATAATATGTACTTATTATTTTTTAATTATTTGTTTTGTGGTTGTTTCTGAAGATTTTCTTTGATCCTTTGTCTTTCTCTCTTTCATGTTTTGCTGATTTTCTTTAATTATATATTTGGGTTTATGTTTACATATTAGTGTTTTTTGATATATATGGCTATGATTAAGTTTGTACATAACTTCAGCATACAGCAGTCTATATTGACAGTTGTTTAATTTTTTTTAACTTTTTAAAGTTTTGTTTTATTTAAATAATCTCTACACCAAATGTGGGGGTTGAACTCACTACCCTGAGATCAAGAATCACATGCTCTTTTGACTGAGCCAGCCAGGAACCCCAATGGTCATTTACATTTGAACCCATTCCTTTCTCCTCTCCACCCCACATTTTAGATATATGTTATTATATATCCTTTTATTTTGTGAATTGTCTTTTTTACAGAAATACTCATTTTTACTTCTTTTATGTTTCCTATCTTCATACTGTCACTTTTGGTTTCACCTTTCCACTCAAAGAGCCCACTTTAATATTGTGGAGGGATGGTTTAGTGGTCATAAAGTCTTTTGGTCTTTGGGAAAGTTTCTATCTCTTCTTCTATTCTGAATTATAGCCCTGTTCGTTAGAGTACTATTGGCTGCAGACTCTTCCCATTCAGGACTTTGAATATTGCATGCTCTCTCTTCTGGCTTACAAATTTTCTGTTAAAAAATCTCCTATTAGCCTTGTGGATATTCCCTAGTAAGCTACTGTCCTCTTTTGTCTTGATTTTAATTTTTTTCTTTATCACTCTATCTTGAAAATGTAATTACAATATATCTTGGTGTGGGTCTGCTTTCGTTGATTTTAACGTGAGTTCTCCATGTCTCCTGGATCTAGGCATCTGTTTCCTTCTTCAGATTAGGAAAGTCTTCAGCTATTAATTCTTCAAATAAATTTTCTGCCCCCTTTTTTTCCATTAAACGTGTTTCTCATTTTATTTATTGAGCCTTTTATCTCTGCTATGTTATTCTTTATCTCTGGTTTAAGGGTCTCACTCATGTCTTACACTCTTTTCTCAAGTCCAGTGAGTATTCTTATGATCACTACTTTAAATTCTTACCAGGCATGTTAACTTTACCTGTTTTGCTTAGATCTTTGGCCATGGCTTTGTCCTATTCATTCATTTGGGATAAATTTCCCTGTTTCCTCATTTTGCCTGCCCTTCTCTGTGTGTTTCTGTTGTTAAGACTGTCAACTAGGTCTTGTGCTCTTAAAAGGAGTGACTTTATGAAGTAGAGGTCCTCTAGTGCCCTGCCAGCAGTGTCCCCTGTTCATCAGAACCTGGTACTTCAAGAGACTATCCTATGTGTGTTGCTTATTCCCTGCTATTGTGTCTGAGTCACTTTTCCTTTCATTGCAGTCATCTGCACTGACTCTGTCTGATGGGGTCTGTGCTTGCTCTCTGTGGTGTTAGTGGGACCCAGGCAGGCCAGTTCTGATGAGGCATGCCCACTAGGAAACTTGGAAGCAGAGTGGTGGTGTTAGCAAAATTTGCACTGGGCCACTAGTCCATTGCTGGATCCCCTGAAACACTGTGGCAGCTGGGGACTGCCTGGGGGTGGTTGGCACTGTGGCTGGCAGCAGCTGTGTACAGAGTACACAAGTACACAGTGTGACACAGTGTACACAGCTTTAACAAAACTTACCCTGAGCCTAGGGCTGTGTCTAGAAAGTTTAGAATGGGTGGGTCCTCAAAAGTCAGGGGGATGGCACACTGCTAGCAGGTTAGGTAGCAAGAGTCTGTGCAGCCCGACTCCCTACACATGGACCTGTGTGTATCCTGGAGAGTGAGGGAGGAAATCAGCACCCGCCATAAGCATTCAACTTTTAAATTCTCTCCATGTTTTTTGTGTAGATATATTCCATTGCTTCTGACTTCTACTTAAATGCTATGGAGTGTATTAATTACACTTTATTAATCAATTCCGACAGTGATGGACACCATGATTAACTCTAATTCCCCACACTCACAAGAATGCTGTCGTGAATACTCTTGTTTGTTTCCATTAGAAATCTGAGAATCTCCCAGGAGTGGCATTGTTGGGTTATAGGCTATACTTACACAAATTATGAACAATGTGATCTCCAGAATGGATACGCCAGCCTTCTGTCTCATCAGCAGTATATGGACATTTCTATATTTCTACATCCTCACCAACACTTGCAATAACCCAGCTTTCTAATGGATGGAAAGTGATATCTCATTGTGTTTTCATCTTTAATTCTTTAATTATTAAATTAATAAACAAATTTGAGCATGCCTACAATATATTTGTTAACTTTTTGTGTTTCTTCTTCTGTGAAGTCATATTCCATTTTCCTAATAAATTGATACACAGAAGTTGGTATATAGAAATCCATTGTTTACTCCATATTTAAGTCCTCTCCATTATTTTCAGGCCTTGCCAACATAACTTTTCAATCTATAATCTGTTATTTGGGACCTAATGCTTTTTATGCTGAGGACACATGCTTAATTTTGTTTTAATCAAATTTTCAAAATTTTAATCTCTTTTTGGCTTTGATGTTTTTGTTTTTAGAAATTCTTCCCCCCCCCCCCCTTGGGCGCCTGGGTGGCTCAGTGGGTTAAAGCCTCTGCTTTCGGCTCAGGTCATGATCTCAGGGTCCTGGGATCGAGGCCCACATCGGGCTCTCTGCTCAGCAGGGATCCTGCTTCCTCCTCTCTCTCTGCCTCTCTGCCTACTTGTGATCTCTCTCTCTCTCTGTGTCAAATAGAGAAATAAAATCTTTAAAAAAAAAAGAAAAAAAAGAAAAAGAAATTTTTCCCCATTCCAAGGTAACAAGGGTCACTACATCATCTCAAATTAATTTAAAAATTCACCACTCACACTTTAATTTTTCTATTTTTCTCTGAAGCAGCTATATCCATGTGATCTCATAGAAATCATTTTACATGTCCTTTAAAACAGGGTAAAGTGAAGTTAAGAAGAATGGTTAAAAATTCATCTTAAACAACAAAAAAAATATAAGGATTTGCAGTTCTCTGATAGAAAAGAATACAAAAAAGGGTGTATCCAACAGGATCAAATCACATAAAAGTTGTTATATAGTGGTGTTATGGACGGAACTACGCCCTCCCACCCCCATTCATATGTTGAAACCCTAATATGACTATATTTGGAGATGGGGCCTTTAGAAAAGCAATTAAGTTAAAGTGAGGCTATTGGGGTGAGCTTAATTCCGTCTGACTGGTGTCCACTTAAGAAGTGGAGATTAGGATGTGCAGAGAGAAACAAAGATGCCCCTGCACAAGGAAAGGACCATGTGAGGCTAAAATGAGAAGAGGACTTCTACAAACCAAGGCAAGAGGCTTCAGGAGAAACCAAGCCTGCCGACACCTTGATCTTAAGCTTCCAGGCCTCAGAACTGAGAAAATAAATTTCTGTTGTTTAAGTCACCTGGTCAGTGGCACTTTGTTTTGGCAGCCCAAGCAAACTAATCCAAGTGAATTAACATGGAAGTGAAACTTAAGATTGCATTTCCAGAAAATATTCCTGCCACTAATCATCACTGGAATTGTAAGACAGTGACTCCAGATGAATGATGAAAATAACATCCCTTGAAAAGCTTTATAGCTACTAAGTGATAGATACTAAATATCTTTTACATCAACTGGCATTTGACAGATGGGGCTGTGGGTTGTTAGCTCATCTGTAGTACTAACTTCCATGTTCTATTAACTATTGTTCATTGTTTATTTAGCTATGCTATTGTAAGAAGAAATGTGAATGTCTGGCTTATATAATGGAGCAGAAAAACAATGGAGCTGTACATAAACGAAAGTAGCTTTTAGCTTAATTTCCCTTAAATAACAATTTTAAACAGGCACTGGTCCACTCTACTCAAATAAATCATTTATTCTTTAACCAAACATAAATTGAAGAGCAACTTCTATTTCTCAGTTCTCTTGATTCTCTATTTCCCATTTAATAAATGGTTCTTTATTGGGATAACAGTGACTACTGTCCTTATGCAAATAAAAGTGAAGCATATTTCCACTTGTTATCAATACTCTGACAGCAGAAGCTTAAGTTCAAAATGATGTTTTTTCCTTAAATAGACCTCTCTCAACCTTTAGAAACTCTGTCGGTCTGAGATAGGTTTCTTAATATATTCAGTGCTTTGATGATAACCAGTGCCAGGGCTGTATGCAACTGTCAATAAATACACATGGTGAAAAAAGCATTATGAAATAACTCAAGATAAAATTTATTGGTGAGAACTGGAGCCACTATCATAAGTCAACTGTCTCCTTTCATTTCACCTAGCTATATTGCTTTTAATTTTTTTTAACTTACCAAGGAGCATATTGCAGAAGCTAAAGAAATGGTAAGGACCCACTCATTGATTTATGGAATACACAAGCCTCCTGGCCTTAACTGGACTGAAGTTTACCTGAGTAATTCTTATATACCTAGATAATGACACCTTCTTAAAGTGGTGATAAAACACCAACTCTGTCCAACGTTAAACCAGCCAGGCATAGAGGACAGGCACCTTCTCTCATCCTCATTCCTGTTGATAAGATTATATATCACTGGGACAACAGCATGTCTAATTCCAAATATGAAATGCCTCTTTGTTCTCTCACATACAGTGAGGAAAAACGTTTCGAAGTTTGCCAGGTCTCTGGGAGTAATCATGACAAGTTGATTTTCACCAGGTGACAACCATTTTACTCAGTCCTATCAGAATATGTGCACTATAAACCAATTGGAAATGCATTCAGATGATTTGACTTTTAGAATCTTAAAGTCTTATCTTTATTTTCACAGAATAGGGTCAACATCTGGGAGCAACATATTATGGAAGGGCATATGAAGGTAGTCTGTCTTTCTCATTCTTGTTCTCTTGTTCCCTGCCCCCTCCGCTCACCCTATTATAGCCCTCCCTCCTGCTATCTCATAGTGCAGTGAGCATAGCACTGGTGTTTTGTTGATCTGGATTCAAATCCTGACTTTGGCACTTACTATCTGAGCAACTGTTGGTAAGATATTTAACTTTCTGAACCTTAATATCTACATCAATAAATGGAGTTAAGAACATAGTGTTATTGTAAGAATTAATTAAAATTGTGTATTGACACCTCAGATACTTAGCATAATGCCTGGAAAATAAATGTTAGTATGTTCAAACTCTATGCCTATGTAAGAAAGACATTTTATAAATCTCGAAGATTATTAAGATTATCGACACTAAATTTCAAGGATATCTCAAAGGGAGATGAATTTGTTTTGATTCAAAAGACAGTGAGAATTCAATGTTTTAGAACTCAAGATATAAGTAAGAGTAGACACTTCATTTAACATGGATCTTAATATGTGCATATAATGCCATAATGAAAAATATATTTCCTACTATCTTATTACAGAAAACATCATTCTGTATTTTTTCTTATTAACTCTTTAATTGGCTCAGTTAATATAGTTTTAAAGTTTCCAATATTACATTGTACTATGTGCCGTTGCAAAAACTGCTCTAAAAATTTGTCCAAATGGTAGAATAATGGAATCTGAGGATATACTAGTTGTGACATTGAGAACACTTCACCCTGCTAAACACTCTTCTGAATTTATACCAGATCCTTGACTGCACATGTACTAGCCAATATGTCAGGATTCTGACTTCCTTTTGAATTTGTGCTTTCATTTTTGTCTTGAAACAGTTTCCCCAGTCCCTCCAGAGTAAGGTCATGTTTCTCTTTGTTTTGTTTTGGTATTGACTTACCAAAACCCTGTTTCTAGTAATGTAGATAACCTTCCCATAAATAGATCATCGGACTTGGGTGGGCTTTAGATCTTTTTTTTTCATGGAAAGCTTTTTAGTTGGAAAGCTTTGGACTCTGTGCAAATCAGCTCTTAAAACTACCACTGACCTGATTGAGGAAATAAGTAATAAGTAAGTAAAATAGTATAATAAGTAAATAAGTATAATAAGAATGTGTACTGAAGGACCAGTTTATCTGATTGACTTTCTAAAATTTTCTAATTTATCACAGATAGACACTTTAAAAATAATACTGATATTTAATTTTACTTTACTTGACTGGGTCATGGAGTGCCTAGATACTTGGTCAAACATCAAACTGGGTATTTATATGAGTGTTTCTGGATGAACTTAGCACTTAAATTGTTACACGGAGTAGAACTGATTGCCTCCCACTTTATTGGGGTGGGTCTCATCCAATCAGTTGAAGTACTAAGTACAATTAAAAACCTGACCGCTGTGAAAGATGTAAGCCGATGATTCACAGAGCTGTACCCCTGGGGCAAAGAATAAAAGAAAAAAAAAAGAAGGAATTCCTTCTGCTTGACTGATTTTGAGCTGGAATATCGGTTTTTCCTGCCCCCCAGACTTAAACTGAAATGTAAGCTCTTCCTGGGTCAAGTCTACTGGCCTTCACACTGGAACTACACCATTGGTTCTCCTAGTCTCATGCCTTCAGACACAGATTGGAACTAAGCCATCAGCTCTTTTGTGTCTCCAGTTTGCTGACCCATCCTGCTGATGAATTACCTCATGATCTCATGAGCTAATTCTTTATAATAAGGATAGTGGACATAAACATATAATAAGTTTATAGGTATATATACATAGAGATAAATAGACATAGATCCTATAGGTTCTGTTTCTCTAGAGTACCCTGACTATACATATAATAAAATTATCTCCTATTAAAGTGAAATAAATAAAACAAGACATGCAGAACACAAGGTTGTTTTTTAGTATTACTCCAACAGATGTGAAATTACTCTGTCATATTTCTATAGAAGTTTGTAAGTGCTTTCTCTCAATTTTTGTTTTTACTTTATTGGGAGCCATTAAAGAACAGCTCGTGGATGCATAAAGGTCTATAGCTTAAATTTGAACAACACTATTCTAATATATTTTAATAGGTCACTAGTAAATATAGATGTAAACTTTTCTTTTGAAGGAAAGATTGTAGAAATGTGATTAAATTGGCATAGATCCTTTACAGTATTAAACACTTTCTGAATATATTCAATATAGAGTTTTCAATATGTTGTTACACTAAACACATAAGTGATACAGAATCAGTAAGACAAAAACTTTACCTTAGTGAAAAGAAATAATCCTGCTTTCCAGGAGGAATGGATGATAGGAAACATTTAAATGCATATAAGTAAAATGCAAATAAGCAAAAATGTAGTACATGTGAAGTTGCCAAGATGCGTGACATTTTATTTAGGAAAATTGGAAATTAGTATTGTTTGAAAGACTGTCCTTTTTGCTTAAACTCCACAATCCTTATGGAAGATGTGGAATAAAATGGAATTTGTAGAATGTATAAGCATTAAACAAGTGGGGAAAGAAATAGCATTCCATGAAAAAATAAGAGATGATTAATAACACAGCAACAGGCTGTGTTATGAGCATGTGTCCATAGAAGAGTAAGGAGATGTATGGCCAAAATGTGAGAGAGAAATATTCTGGGAAGTGTAAATTGAGGCCAGGTAACAGACAATTGTGAAAAAGCAAGATGAGAAGATTGATCTGTCGATAGAAATAGTAAGTCTCAGGGGTTTTGAGTAGGACAGTGGCATACTAAATGCTTGTATATTGGTATTGAGGAAGGCCCTCCACTGCTACCAGGAAGAAAAAAATTGGAAGTTAGGAAAAATCAACATGATGGTGTCAATAGTTATCTTAGCTAACGAACATAGAGTTAATGACATTCTCAACTAATACTGGGTTCTTTTATCACCAAAATAGCCTTGGGAATCTGTGAGTATGCATTTTTCACTTCTCGAGAGCAAGGGTATTTGACATCAAAGGAAAAGAATAAATGCTTCATATGAAGTAGACTTTGACGTATTTTAGAGTTAATACTCATGGTGGTGATGGGAGTTCTTCTTTATGAAATTTAGAAGACACCTAGCCACAACCATGTCCAGTGAAAACTAAACTTGAGCCAAACTTCCCAGGTTTCCCATGCACTGTAACACCAGAACTCACACCTCCTTTTCTGCAGCTATCAGGACAGTCAGAAAGAGGTAAATGCCTTTAACATCTGGCTGAAAACTGACATGTTTTTATAACATATAGAGATAGGACTGAGTTTCTGTTATCATGCAAGCAACAATGGAGAGGGTACAACAGAAAGGGCGAAAGCTGATGCAGCAAGAATTCTAAAATGAAAACTAGAAAGACAGAGAGGAGAAACCGTAGGGGTTCTAAAATAAGAATTAGAAGAATGGAATTGGGACCACAAGGGAGGATTTATACAAAAAAAAAAAAAACCCCTCTAAAATCCAAAAGAATAGGGCGCCTGGNAAATATGGAAGTGAATAAAAAAGAAAAAAATTGGGCGCCTGGGTGGCTCAGTGGGTTAAAGCCGCTGCCTTCGGCTTAGGTCGTGATCTCAGGGTCCTGGGATCGAGGCCCGCATCGGGCTCTCTGCTCAGCGGGGAGCCTGCTTCCTCCTCTCTCTCTGCCTGCCTCTCTGCCTACTTGTGATCTCTCTCTGTCAAATGAATAAAAAAAAAAAACAAAAAACAAAAAACCTCTAAAATCCAAAAGAATAAATAAAGCCTTGTCTTCTCTATCCTTTTCTCCCCAACCCTCAAACTTTTTCCCTGGTTTTGTGTATAACAGGTGGTGAATTAGGTCAGTTTCCAACTCCTACACCCCCACTGTCCTACTGCTTATAATAGAAAAATAAGCATGTCCATCAGAGGTCACTCTGTGTTAATCCAGAAAAGTTGTCAGGCAGGGGTTGGGGATGGGTGGGGACACACAGGGGAAGGATGGCACATATTCCTGTGGTCTGGTGGATCACAGACTTTTCTTTTAGGGAGATTTAATAGGCAGTAAGATACGTTCAAACTTAGGAGACCAAATTGACTTNAGGGCGCCTGGGTGGCTCAGTGGGTTAAAGCCTCTGCCTTCGGCTCAGGTCATGATCTCAGGGTCCTGGGATCGAGGCCCGCATCGGGCTCTCTGCTCAGCGGGGAGCCTGCTTCCTCCTCTCTCTCTGCCTACTTGTAATCTCTCTCTGTCAAATAAATAAGTGGAATCTTAAAAAAAAAAAAAAAAAAAANAATAGGCAGTAAGATACGTTCAAACTTAGGAGACCAAATTGACTTATACCCTGAGGCTAATAAGTACCTCCCTAGAATTAAAAAAGAGGCCAGGTCAGAGGATTTTCATTAGAAAGACTATTCTTGTGTAAAACGAAGAGCATAAAGACATCAAAATCTTAATATAGTAATATCAATTAATTCCACAAACAAGTATTTACTGAACACCTATGATCATAGCACTGTATTAGTCACTGCCACTGAGATGCTATTTAATCTGGAGAGACAGAAATGACAAATACAAGGTATTATACATTGTGATACATAATTAGATGCTAAATTCTGTGATGCAGACATTAGGAGTCATGAAATGAGGGAAGGAACATCAGTGTGGTGGAGATAAGGGAGCAAGGAATTCTTCCAGGAGATGAAGGAAAGTTAGCCGTAAATGACAAGTAATATGTGAACAGGCACATAGTATGGAGGACACAAAGGATCCAGTTATGGATAATTATATTCAGAACTCCAGGCAATCAGCATATGATCCTCTTCTTGGAATAAGCTGAACTTATTCCAAGTCCAAGTGAACTGAGAAAATGCATGCCCCCCTCACAAAGAACTATCTCATAGCCTTATTCATTTTATCACAATAATTTGTGTTAGCGTGTTCAAAATGTCACATCAATTTTAAAAGTATACCCATGTGATTTATACATTAGATTTTTTTTGGCATCCAAAATCTCAACTTTCCTGCTCGCACTTCCGTATTCGTTCCCAGTCACAGACTGCCACAGTGATATCTGCTTCCTTGCTCCTGTTTTATTGCTTTTCCACTCATTGATAAATACAAGCGAAAAGGAACAGCATAACTTATTTACAGATAAGATGCTTACTGTTTATGATCAATAGTGTTATCTCTCTTGAATCCAGCAGCTCAGCTAGAACCATAATAGCCAGAATTTATAACTAGTAAATCAATATTATGTTCCTTTCCATGCATCTCTTTCAGAATCTGTATAGTGTAAGAATTATCGTCATATAATGAAGTCCACTGTCTTCTAGGTGTCTGCATGGTTTTGGATATTGCAGACCTGGGAATTGATTTTCCACCAGAGAATCTATACTACATTTTCAGTGAATGGCGTGTATGTCACTTAGTGGTAGCCACAGTGGCTGGTCCTAAAGTGGTCTTGAGAGTGAGTACATGTTGTAAGAGAAACTATTTACACATTTAAGGGCAGCATCTTGAAGCTAAAATGTTATTTCTTTTCCCTGTCATGGGTGCAGATAAGAAGCATCCCATTCACAAACTGAGGCTCTTTTCCCATTGATTTTTTTCCTGGGGAATTTTATTGTCAGGGATATGGAGTTCTGCTTTAATTTCTAGATTCCTATGATGTAAAACTCCCTGGCATGATTTAGGAACTAGAGCATAAGAGAAACAGTACTTGCCCTAAATAGTACTTAGATGATCTGTGCTTTGATTTTGATGGATCATGGAGCAATCTTTGTGAGTTTTAAGCATCTACATTCTCAGGGTTCCTGGTCACAGCTGTAGTCAGTTACCCTGACAGGTCCAAAGATTGTATGTAATTAAAGACCGTAAGGCTTCTAGGAGATCCATGAACACTGATAGCATTCTTGATGGGTCTGCAGCTTAGAGATCTCATTAGGATCTACCTCTGTCATAATGTATAACAAAAAAGAAAAACACTAGAAAATGGACTTGTTTCAGGAGGTGACTGTGACATTTGCATAATCAGATAAGAGATTCTATCATTGTTATCATAGCAACAGGATGCTGCCTTCCTTCTGAGACCGCCTTGGTGGAAATGATTTTAAGCAATTCATGTTCTCAGCCTGCCTGCCTCCCACACCAACATATTCTCACTGATTTGTATAACCATGGAAAACGAGTTTGCATTTTCCTTGATGGCTCTGGAAATGTGACTCAAAGGGGTTATTCATAGAGCAAAATGGCAATGGAATGAGTTGATAGACTTATCTGAGTCATTTAGAAATTAATTATAAGTCTTTGGTGTTATCTTAACAGCGAGAGATACGTAGAGCTGTGAGCTGCAGAGTAATAATAGCCGTTTTGACACTCAGAAGGGCCACCTGATGTGATGGCAAGTGAACTACTGTCGTCTGCTTGAACATATCCACAGGCATCTATATGGGAATTATGCCTCATGGGATGACTTTACTATTGAATCTTACAGGACACTGCACTGTTCATCAAAAGATTTAAAGTTCCTTGGATAGGGCATTAATGGCACACACAAGGCAACATTGAAGTAAAGTCCCCTAACCCAAGTAAGCTGAATGACAATGAACCAAACTGTCCATCCACATTTTGTATTGTTGCATTTGTCAATGTAAAATTTTCCCAAAATACTCGTAGTTCCTTCCAAGACCAAAATATATCCCAATAATCTTTATTTGGGAGGCATAATACCTTTCTAATCCTCTTTAATTAGTTAATCTAATTTAATTACCATGTCTTATGGTATATACATTCCCTTTTTGAGTAGATATAGACACATTTCGTATACATACCTGCTACCCTTCTCCTCATATAATTCTTTTTAGTTATGGTGATTTCCAGAGGGGAGGTGGATGGGAGAATGGGTGAAATAAACAAGGGGGATTAAGAATACACTAATCACTGGGGTGCCTGGGTGGCTCGGTGGGTTAAAGCCTCTACCTTCGCCTCAGGTCATGATCTCAGGGTCCTGGGATTAAGCCCTGCATTGGGCTCTCTGCTCAGCAGGGAGCCTGCTTCCTCCTCTCACTCTGCCTGCTTCTCTGCCTACTTGTAATCTCTCTCTGTGTCAAATAAATAAATAAAATCTTTTAAAAAAATAAGAATACACTACTCCTGATAGCACTGAGTGATGTACAGAATTATTGAATAACTATATTGTGTATACCTGAAACTAGTACAACACTATATGTTAATTACACTTAAAAGAAAAAAATGATATATGCTGAAAAAGTTGTCTACAAAATATAAATTCATGGTCCTGGCACTACTTCTTTTTTTTTTTAAAGATTTTATTTACTTATTTGACAGATCACAAGTAGGCAGAGAGGCAGGCAGAGAGAGAGGAGGAAGCAGGCTCCCTGCTGAGCAGAGAGCCCAATGCAGGGCTTAATCCCAGGACCCTGAGATCGTGACCTGAGCTGAAGGCACAGGCTTTAACCCACTGAGCCACCCAGGCACCCCATCCTGGCACTATTTCTGTAGTAGATCATGGTATAAAAGATCATGAGTATGGGGTAAGTTACATCAGAGTTTAAATACCACATCTGCTACTTGCTAACTGACAAATTTTGGACAATTGAAACTTTTTAAATTTGAATTTTTTCATTCACCAAATGTGTAAATACAGTATTATATTAGGTCATATATTAAACCAATAGGGCTTTTGTGAGGATAGGTTGATTTTAGTTCTTTGAACAGTATCTAGCTTCATTACTCAATATTTATTATAAACTATGGATAAAAAAATGTAATATTCGTGGGCACCTAAGCTTCATTTACTAAGTAAGGGTAACTACCTAGATTCACTAAATACTCATCCTTGTCAGAATTCTATGCAGAACTAGGGACAAAAATTCAAGTACATTTTACATATTTAACTTAACTCCTTGATATTTATTTTTGGTGATCTAGGTTCAGTTTTCTTCAGAATAATATTATCTTTGTCCTCAAGAAATCATGCCTAGTACACTGAGGTCATGAGTTTTATAATTGTACTTCACTCCTAAAACTTTAAACAATCTCCAACTATAGTATTTACTTATGATTTCACAATTTATAAATTTGTTAATGTTTTTGATTCATTAAAAAGAATAAAATTATATCCACCTTCAAATAAAATTCAACCCCAGGGATAACTGTGAATAGAAACTGTGTCCACTGAATTGTCAAAAATTAGTCATTTCCGTTTTACATGATTAACTAAAACAACTGACTGGTGACTTCTTGGAAATGGTGGTCCCTCCAGGGCCACCCATGGGTCCCTTGGCACCCTAGCTGGAAAGCAATGCTCTACATAATTGACAAATAATTCTCACTCATGAATAAATAACTGTGCTGACCTCCAGGCTATTGCCCATAAAACATAGCACAAATTCCTTCTATTTTTTACTTTTTAATCTTTCTTAAAGTATTTTACTATTTCTCCCTTCTGTCAAAACATATCAATGTTATTTTGAAAAACTTTGATCCATAATGCCATTGTTCCACCTTTTCTTCTTTTTCTGTATAAATATCCATCACTGCTGACATTTAACATTCACGAATGATTGTAGCAGATTTCACTTATGCATGATTGGGTAGGATTTTCTATATTTAGACATGTGTTTGGTTTACCAATAAAATTTCCCAAATTCTTTATATGCCTAGATTGATATGTTAAAGCAATCATGTTTATTTTTATAGAGTAAACTTGACTAAGATATTTAAAATATTTTCCTTGGGTTATAAATATAAATATATGCTTTCCTGTCAATTAAAACAAACTAGTAGGGCGCCTGGGTGGCTCAGTGGGTTAAAACAAACTAGTAAATCATTACAATAGACATTTCACAAAATCTTATATAAAATACATTCAGAGAATTTGAATTAAAAGACCCGAGCATGTCTTTTGATAAAACTGGATTATACTTCAGCCTGACACCTTTATATCTGTTGGACTGCTTGTTCTTTTGATATTTCAACCGCTATAGAATTAACCTTGAAAAAACAGATGATATAAGGAATGGGAATGCATTTTTGTTAAAGGTAGAAGAAGGTAATTTTGTCCTAATGAGACTGGTTGTTTGGGGAAAAAAATGGCTTGGGACAAAATCAGAATGCAAAGGAAAGTTGTAGAAGGTTTATGGAGAAGGGAAAACTTTGGAGTGGAATTTTAAGTGTGGTCAGGATGGACTAAGATTGAAATAAACAGATTTTAAAGTAAAAAAAATAAAGTAAGAAAGAACAGATGAGACTCCACATTACAGCTCTGCACAAACATGGCCACCAGTATAGTGTTGACTCAAGAGTTAGCTGGGGTTTTTTTGTTTTTTTTGGGGGGGTTGTCTATTGTAATTGAAGTTACCTGTTGTTAATTCCCACAGAAAATTAAAGTAGAATCTTATTAAGATCCATGATATTTTGGTAAATTTCCTTTGTATGATTGAAGGAATTTTCTGCTAGTCCAGAAATCTAATTTAATTAAAATATTTTGGTCACATATTCATCCATAGCCACATATTGGGGGACTTTCCCTATAGTTTCATTTACCATAAACCACTGTTCGGTTAACTTAGACTCAGGGATAACTCTTATTGACATACCCAAAGGACACTACTACAGCATGGTTTCCTCTGAAGTCTGTCTTGCTACTTGGGCTAAAAGGAGAAGGATACACACAAACATATATGCACACATGTACACATATACACACATGTGTGCACATATACGTCCTGTGTTTATATGGTGTGCACTGATGAGCATACATGTACATGCATAAATATATCTGCATAATGCATAATTGAATAAATTACACATTTTATTTTGGCTATCAAATAGCCTAGTCATCAGAAGTCATGGGAATTACTGTTTAAATCAAGTATAGAGGTCAAGGAAGGAGAAATGGCGATGTATCCAGGCATGAAAAGCAACCAGTCCAGAGGGCAGAGGGCAGTGGACCCAGCACAGGCCTACGGGTTGAGAGCAATGTGCCCCCTCCTACAGGTTACCGAGATCTGTCATGAGCCGTTTTTGTGTGGCACGACTGTATGGATACTGCACCCTAGACACTGTTTTTCTCAAGACTGTTTTACTCAGCCACTACCACTAATTTTTATGGGTGCTACATTCTCACAAAGTTGGAGTCAAATTCCACAGATATATTTGTAGTCTGAATGGCTAGTCCTCCTCTGTTCCTGATTCTTATTTATTGTTATGTTCCTCTGAATATGAAGCAGAACCCACTGACAGCACATACAGAATCTTTATGAGCCTTGCCAAAAGGCATCCCATCTGGACAGACCAAACAGAAGGGATCAGTCCCCTACCCACTCCCAGAGAATGCAGACTATTTCACAGAGTGAAAAGCTGAGTGAGCTTAGAGAGGGAAGATTTCTGCCCCCACCTGCAGGCTCTCAGCCAGCCATCTTTGTGCAAGGCACAATTGGCAGAGCCCTGTGTGTCACCCTTAATGAGAAGCCTGCACTGGGCCACATGACTTATGCTATAATAACTTGTAATAGCTTAACCTAAGTTAATTTTCTTAGACCCCTGCTGTAATTCTTAACATAACTAGTCTATGTTGTTTTGGGACATTGCCAAAATCAGGGAGAGCTCTCTCCCTTTTACGAATCTTCCTGTTAATTAATTGCTTACTTTTTTCAAAGCTCTGAGATGAAATTTCAGAACATTATGAAGTAGAAATAATTTGATTTTTTTTTCAAATGCCTTTTTGGAATCTTTCCAAAACAAATGGGGTTGACAAAGAGGTTTGCCAAAGTCAAGTTTAATGGCCAGTATGTGGCAACTACTTCAAAAGAGGATATTTCCTGTCCTCTCCTCTGTAATCTTCTCAGAGACAGAAATTTTCAACAGTAATGACATCCAATTACTATATCCCCCCCCTTTATGAAACACTCAAAGCAAGGACTTCTGTAGTCTCTAAAATAAACATTTCTTAGGTAGAAGAAGACTTCCATTACTCTTTTTCCTGTTACACAGCACGGATAAAATTCCTCTTGGGCTGGAACATTCATAGTAGGGACAGCTTATTTATCCCATTTCTTCCCCAAGAAGGAAAAAGAAAGAAAGAACCATGGTCTGGTTCATGTGCAGAAAGCTCCTTCGCTGAAGCCAGTAGCATTCCCAACTGTATTTAAGGGATAAATTACTTTAAAGGCTTTGGTATTATGCTGACCTGGATTCAAATTCTGCCTTTGACACCTTGAAGGAGCGAGTTAAGTTTTCTGGGGTATACGAATCAAGTTACTAAATAACATTGTTTCTGAATATAATGTAATCCATAATTTCATTGACTACAAAATCCTCTAGGGAATCAAAATGGTTTTCCAATTGTCTGAAAATATCTACATGTTTGAAATATAAAATACACCTATGAAAGGAGAGCCTTCTGAGTGACTGTTTTCATTTTAAGCAAGTGAAACTTTGCTGACTGTGGTAGCATCTACACCAGAATTGGAAAATACCAAGGAGATCTTTGTGGTCACTAAGCAGGGTTGATCTGGACCCCCTCAAGTGAAACTCACTGTAAAAATATGTATTATATTTTATCTGAGACTCATTTTACTGAAATTCCTCTGGATTTAGTAAGGTGGATATCCACATTGGAAATAAATCAAGCAATCTGTGAACCAGAAAGGTAGATTTAGAACATGTATCAATGTTCAGGGGCAGTAGGTGTATAAATGTTACGAATGGCTTGATCAAGAAATAAGTACCTTTGGCTCCCCCCCCCCCGAGGTAATGGCTTCTAGACTTCTCTGAAGAAGCTGAAACTTGAGTTGCAAGATCCTCCCAGATGCATACACAGCAATCCAGTGACAGAATGCAGAATGTCAGTGACTATTAAGCTTCTATCTGCCTGTTTGTTAGTTCTCACAGTTTATGTTGACAAACGACTTGTAGTCAGCAGGTTCTTATTTAGAGAGGTACCTGTGGATGTTGTTTCTGTGAAATACAGTCTTGAAGCATCACTTCTATTTATTTACTCACGATTAGGATGTTACATACAAAGAAAAGTTGTGGGATACGCAGTAGTGGGATACCTTAATTAATATGCAAATAAAATCCCCACGATGCTGCTTATAAAGATTTTTAAATAATAAAAAGTCCAATTAAGGCCCCATATCTGTCACACCAATAAAGCATGGTGAAATACATTAAACTGGGGATGTGAACAAAGAGAATGACAACAGACGCTGTATGAGGGTACTTTCTGAAGCAGTAATTGGTTAACAGGACAATTTAGATATCTTACTTAAATTGAGTTTATATTTCACTCTGAATTTCAATATTACATTAATGACTATTGTAATGAACTCATTAAATCTGAAAGTCAATGTTAATTTATTATCAGAAGACTTTTAGTGAATTACATTGGCAGGTGAGAAAAAATGGTTTAATATTATCTATTTGATTATTTCCTAACCTATGCACAGATTCTAAAGCAGTTTCTGGTCGCTAAATTCTTATTTCAGTTGTAATTACCTGATATCGAAGTACATTTTTCAATGGAAAAATCATAGCATAACCATCCACTATTATCTTTACCACATCTTTTCATGGAAAACACTTCTTATATTTAGTTTGTTTATGGAATAATAAAATCCAAATATTTAAAAAGCTTTGAGGGGTGGGAATTGGTGTCCTGATTCCCGAACACCTCAAGAGGAATTAATAACTAAACTTTTTTGTCTGTTTGCATTTCTAAAGTTTACTTGCATTTCTAGGTAGTATATTCTGATGTGTTTTAATTTTTTTTAAATGTATTATCTATGATTTCTTTCTGTGACAGTTATGGGTTTTATTCTAGAACCCATCTTCTACTATCACTCAGTGAACATGTGTGCATGCATGTGCATCTGTACATATATGTAAACATCTACATACACTTCACCTCCTCCTAGGCTTTATATATAATTTTATTAATGTTTTAGGAAAATTTTGTGTTTGCATTATTAACACAATGTAAATATTATTCAGTGTTAAGTCATGCAGTTCACTATGATTATATTTTCTCTTTCAAACACATTTCTGTTGACTCTGGAGGTAAAAATGCTTTGCTTATCACTTGCTTCATTTTCTTCATCACTATCAGTATTCAGCCAAAAACCCTACCAGGGAAGTATAAATCTCTGTGCAATATATTTTAAAAATCACTATTAGATAGATATATTATTTTCATGGCTGTATCTTTTCTAGAGACTTTTATATCCTTGTCATATCTGGACCAGCTGCTTTCTAGGTCTGCTGCATGTGGGGACTCTGGGAGGACATCTGTTCTATCCTACAATTACCATATTATTATATTATGTTATATAACTATATTGTTACAATTATTTTAGAGAACTTATCAACATGGTGTGAATGTGAAAAATTTTGAAAATGTGTACACCTAAGGTGTTTTTTAAAAATCTTTACCTCATACATGACTGAAAGTTTAACTAGGCATTGAAAGCTTGTTTGAGAATCATATTACCACCAAAGTTTGAAGATAACATTCCTTTACCATCTAGTTTTTTACTGTTGAGAAGCCTAATTCCATATGTTGGAGTCAGAGTGTGTGACATTTGTTTTTTCTTTCCTACAGATGTCCTCAAAATCTCCTTTTTATTCTCAATTATTTAGAAATTTCCTGATGATGTACTTTGGGTCATTTTTCATTCACTTTCCTGGGCAACTGATAAGCCCTTTCAATCTATAAAGTCACATTCTTTTTACTATGGTATTTCTTTGGTAGTTTCTTTCTCTTATTTTCTCTGATCCTATGTCTGGTGCCCCCCTCACAGAATAAGATAAGGAAAGGGTGAAAAATGGAGTTCCTTGATCGACCTTCTAATTTCCTTTTCTGTTTCCCATTTCTTGGTCTTTTCTGTCTGCCTACTGAAAGAGTTCCTCAAAAAAGAGAGAGAGACATATAAAAAGAACCCTTAAAACTTTGTTATTTTCTGAGTTTAACTTTTTCTGTTGTTCATGGATTCTGTTGTTGTAACACGGGTGCAAAATTTTCTCCAACCTCAGTGAAGTAAGTACAGTGTTTTGCTTTGTTTCACTCCCCTTCCCGTTGGCTTTCCTCTTTCCACTTTGTTCTGTCTTCCATGTTAGAGGCTTTCCTAAAACGCATGGCCGCCCAGGATTTCCACTCATTTTTTCAGGTGAGGAACTAAACGCAGACTGAAAGAACTGGACACGGGCAGGGATTGCTGAGTGATGGGTTGTGAAGCGGGATGCCCTCAACGCCAGCAGCTGCCATTAGCAAATTACCTCCAACTCCGTTGCCTAACCAATACAAATTTATTATTCTACAGTTCTGTTGGTTAGAAATCCAACACAAATCCTACTGGACTAAAATCAAGGTGTTGGCAGGGCCATGTTGCCTTCTGGAAGTTCTAAAGGAGAATCCATTGACTTCTTTATACCTTCTAGGAAGAGGCCACCCACATTCCCTGACTCCTAGACCTCTCTCTCCCTCTTCAAGTCTTCAAGTCTAGCAACGGTGAGTGGATCCCAATTCTTTTCACATCTTATCATTTGAACCATTCTTCCATAGTCCTACCTCCTCCTGACTACTGCCAGGAGAAGTGATCTGCTTTTAAGGACCCATGTGATCAAATTGAGGCCATCTAGATAACACATTAATTTCCTTATCTTTAACTTATTCTCCTTAATCACATCTGCAAAATCCCTTTTGTCTTGCAGGGTAACATACTGACATCGTCTAGGGATTAGGATCTAGAGGTCTTTGGAGTTCATTGTTCCACCTATCAGAAGGGAAGCAAGCAGAGACCCAACTATTCTGTTGGTAAACAGTTTTTAGTAGTTGTAGTTCTTTGCTATTTGAGTGAAATGTGTGATTTTTTATTCTCCTCCCTTTTGTATATAAGCCTGTCTGCCAGCATTCCAGAGGAGTCAAATGTGGGAAAGTGATGGGGGTCAAAGTGATTAGGATGCAGAGTTCTTCATCTGTGCCTGGTACGCTTGAATTCAGGGACTTTCTCATGCAATCTCTGCAAAAAGCAAACCTGCAAGTGTGCTTAGAGTTAGGGGGAGGCAGTCAGTTCTCCACACAAAATGGATATGGACGGTGAGTGAGTTGTGTTATTCTTCAGTCCTGCACTATGAAGTCTTCCATGCCAGCTTCTTGACATCCACCAGCCTGTAGTCACTTAGCTTTCAGCTTTCCCACATCTGCTGAGATACACTGTAAAATCTGCTTTCCATCTTTCAAAACTTGGTTGACATTTCTCATTTGCTGTCATTTCCTCTGCTATTCTCTGGCCTATCCATTTTCAAACACTTTATTATCATTTCAGTGAGTTTACAGGAGACAGTGAAGGTCAAGGTGTGTGTTCAATACATCACTTGAAACTAGATTTCCATATGCATAGATACTAATGAAAACATACAGTTCCTTAGATCTCCCTATTCATAGTTTTTGCAACATTGTTTGCCTTATACTGAGTTATTTTGACAGTGTAGTATTTTGTAGTATTATGCATGGTATGAAGGATTTACAGTTTAGATATAGCTAAAAGAATTTTATGCAAAAGAATCTGTCATTTGATTGGATATGTATAAGGTATTTATTTTGAAAGAAGAGTGGAATATTAAACTCTAGGGAAAAAGAGACTATTGGTCATCATAAGATAAAATTCTGATAAAATTACCAAATAAAAGGCACAAGTTTTTAGTATGCCATCATTATGATCTAAGTATCTGCATCATCCTTACTGAAATCTATTGCCTTATCTTGATAATTTTGTTTTTTCTAACTTGACACATGTTTTACACCAGAAGAAATGCTATTGTGTAAATAATTATAATCATGGAATTTTTAACTTCCTTTAACATTGTTGTAAGAATAAGTGAAATAAAATTTTTTATGATGTATCAAAGTATTTCTCAAAATAAAAAGTAGGGCCAAATACTAAAATTCATGTGTTTTTTTTGCTTCTTTCTATTTCCTTTTAGAGCCAATGATATAAATATTAAATAATTGGATCCAGTGTATAATTTGGAAGCAAAACTTTTTGCAAGTTCAATTAATTTTAAACATGAAAAAACAAATTGCTAGAGGGCATTCAGAATGCCCCAGGCTCAGACATAATGAACAAACCCTGTCTGATCTCTAGGGTATTACCTTTGGTAGACTTTTTCTTTTGTTTGGAAACTTTCATTTTTCTTAAGATTCTAAAATTACAGGTTGTCAACATGTATGGTACATTTTTTAATCTACGGCATGTAAACATTAGGCAAAAAAATACATGGGTTTGTAAATATTAGCGAAAATAAGATAAAAGAAAGGGTAACTACTAGTCTTGAAAAATAACATTATAGAGCCTTAGATTCACAATGAAGGAAAGTTTAATGTAAGATGCGATCTCTGCAAAACAAAGCAGTGTAGGAAGTAAGAAAGCCAACACAGTAAATTAAAGGCTAGGGGATAAAGTATTACTTTGCTAAGAGACATTGGAAAAATTCAAGTTAAATGTCCCTAAAGCTGGTTAGCTAAGGTGTCCTTCAAGGAGGTAGAGACCAGGTAGGAACCATGATAGCAGGAATTAGTCACCAGGCAATACCAAGAGGCAGGTGACTCTGTGAAATCAGTTTTAGGTAATCTGTTCACTAACAAGGCACTACCAAGAAACTATGGAAAAGAGGAAGGGGATACTTGGGGTGACCAAAACTCAGCAATTAGACTTAGAGGGAAGAGCATTAGAGCATTAAGTAGGGGAACTATCATATTGTAATAGAGGTAAGGAATATTAAGTTTTTGAGACAACATATTATCAGTCTATGTCAATGACACTAATTCCATGCCTCCCCATATAGTGAGACCTGATGGCCTCATCCTGATGGCCATTTCCTACCCAGATTAGCATTTTTTGTAGCAGGTCCACAAGCACACTTCAGATAGAAGGGTTGGGGAAGGTAAAGACTGAAAAAAAAGAAAAATTCATGAATCTCTACAAAGCTTATTTTCTGAGGCTTTGAATTAAGGTGTAGTTGGTATATTAGTTTAGTCCCAGTTTGACAAGTACACTAGGTTAAATTTTGTGATCGGGAACTGAATATTTGACCTAGGATATTGACAACCTCAATGGTTCTTAATCCTAGCTGTGTATGAGAACAACCAGAATCTTAAAAAAATTAAATTAAATTATATATATATATATATATATATATATATATATATATATATATATATATATATATATATATATGCACATACATACACTGATGCTTGGACCTTCTTAAATCAGATTCTCTGCAGCTAGGGCTTCAGCAGCACTATTCCTAAAGACTCCCCCCGTGATTCTAACGTGCTTCTAGGTTGAGAACCACTGGACTAAACAAATCATTAAGAGGTCATTATTTTCCCTTAGATTGTGATTCAAATGATTTTTGCAAACAAAGGTGACCTTGAGAAATTCTGGGAAAATTATTTAGTTCTGTAAGTTCATGTAGAGCAAAGACCAAGGTTGCAAAATTCAACAGTGAATAAAACTCTGAAAGTCACTCTGCAAGTTTCAATTATTTTTTATAGTTCCTATGCATTTCTATAACATACCCAGAAGCTACTCTGATGTCTTTTGCAAGTCCACTGAGGAAAAACAATACCTTTCTTGCAAATTGTTTCTCTTTCTACACACTAAGCATAAAGGAGGATAGAGGCTATTATGTTGATATTTTAAGGAAAAAAAGATTTTCCAACCATACACTTTAAATATCTTGCTAATTGAAGCTGAAGTAGTATATTTTTTCTCTTTCCTATATTATCTGGAAAACTACCTTGATTATGGACTCTGCAGGCGTAGGAACAGCTTCATCTAGAGAAGCAGAATTCATGATTTATTCACATCTGTAATGCTAATGAGTCGTCAGTCTATGAGGAAAATTCGAGTCTATCAGTTATTCCAAGGGTACTGAAAGCTTTCTTTACATCTAGCTGTTCATCTCTGTGACATTCCTGGAGGGCGTCTTTTGATAGTTGATTATTATTTGAAGTGGCAGGAGGCAGGCAACTTCAAACGAAGCAGCTTCTTCAGCCAGAACTAATAGTCTTGGGAAGATGCTTCCTATTCAAAATATATCTAAGTTTGTTGATTGTGACCACAGGAATTTGGGGGATATTATGAAACAGTGTATATTAGGGAAAGAAGAAAAGAATGAAGTAATACAATCTCAGAAACAAGTTAATATGAAGAATTAGCACTATTTCCAATCAGAGAGATTTGCCAAAAATGCTGTTTGTGAAGGATGTGACTAATTCTTTCCTTGAATGGAATAAATGAATTCCTCTCTCAAAATTTAAAATGGTAGTATCACAGAACAGAGGTTTCTCGAAAGCAGAGGAGGATAAACTGGGTGAGAAAGTAAATAATTACTTTGCTTCAACCTAAATGGTCCAATTTTTATTTACTTCCATATTGCTATTCTACATAGTCTTTTTTTGACAGAAACATTTTGCTACTGAAACAACAGTAACAACTCTAATAATAAAAATTATGAGACCAACTACTGGAAAGGATCCAATTAGAGTTGCCACATACAACCCTAAAATGTGTATCTCCAATACGTAAAAAGAAGTATCAGTGTCGGGCGCCTGGGTGGCTCAGTGGGTTAAAGCCTCTGCCTTCCTCTCAGGTCATGATCTCAGGGTCCTGGGATCGAGCTCCACATTGGACTCTCTGCCCAGTGGGGAGCCTGCTTCCTCTCTGTCTCTCTGCCTGCCTCTCTGCCTACCTGTGATCTCTCGCTCTCTGTGTCAAATAAATAAATCTTAAAAAAAAAAAAAAGAAGTATCAGTGTCTAACACAAGCTAGCGCATGGTTAGTGTAGACTCCTCACCTCACACCAGGCAAACATATCCTGCTGCCCTTTTCTGGACTCTCCTCTTGCATTCTGCTATTTATTCTGCATTTCCTTTCTTTTCCTTGGCAGTTAACTATAAATTGTGGTGTTAACACCCGTGTCATGACTCTGGCCCCACTGGGCAGTCCTCGGTTTCCATACCCACTATATGAGGCAACTTTAGCTAATTTCCCTTTCTCTTTATTCTAGCTCTTTGGAATCCTTGTACCTTAGTTTCACTTGGTTTGTGAAGATTCAAAAATACTGAAGAGGTCAAGAACACAAATAAATGAGGCTCAGAGCTAAAGGCAAAACTACTGATGATCTGATTTGCTGTGTTTCAGGCACTTACTAAAGTAGCTAGAGAAAGGCTACTATTTGCTACTTCTTTGGGTACCTATAGAACCGGTAATTGCAAAATATTTGTGGCAAGTCTGCAGTTGAAAGGGAAGCTAATCATATTATAAATCTTATATCCAGAATGAAATTATTTTGTAAGAAATCACACAGCTGTGAACCACTCTCATAAGTGCATCTGGGTGTACATCTGTTTGTCTTAGTCGACTCACAAAACCTGGTTTTCTGATGACCTAGCAACTCTAAAATTTAAATCCCTATAAACTCACTGAAGGGCTACAAAGTCATCAGAGCTGGAACCCACTCCAAGCAATCATCTGCTCAAGCCCCATCCACACAGATACACCATGGAAGCATCAAAAGCATAGGGAATAATATCTTAAGAGCTGAAAATGGAAATTGCTTCTTGGATTTAAGCTGTAATGATCTTATTCCTCCATAATCCCTTACTCTGTAATTTTGTATTGTATATTTTCCCTGAAGGATGTGATCAACAAACATTTCTTATATGTTCTTTCTTATTCTGTATTTCTTTTGTGTCAGTATCCTCACATCCATAATCATATACTTGGCAAATATTTGGTAAATAGTCTTTAGTCCTCTCTTTCACAGGCTAAACTGCCCGTTGTTTAGAGAAACTAATCCTTTGTATTGTATTATGATATTGACAAACCAAGTGCTCCTATACTTTCTCAGAGTCTTTGACATGCCCATAGTTTCTATTTTACTTGTGTCTCCTATCTGAACTCTCCTCAGCTTTCAACTCCCTTACAGGACATCAATCCAAATTGAATAAATTTTCGTGACCACTGCAAAAGAAATAATTAATTGCAAATGAAATAATTAACTCTGGCCTCTGCCTTTCAAGTTTCCTAGGTTCTATCAGCATTTTTAGTAAAAGTGCAAGTCACAGTCAGCATGCTGGACACTGACTCTCCTTTACTTTTATCGATTTTCCACCACCTTTATCAATGTAGTTTGATGCACATCCCTAAGTATATTAAGTTTGCCATGTGTCTGAGCAACTTAATTTTTGTTTGAGTGGTTCATTATATTGTTTTATGATTACTAGTATTTTAGTTCAAGAAGTACATTGTAATTACATAAAACAAGGTATATTTCTATGATCTTCAGGTACATATAACAGATAACACCTAATACTTGTTCTGCTGTTCCACTGTTAGAGATTGTCAGCAAATTAAACATGCTAACACTAACCACATTATGGTAACTACTCTAAACATTGTATAAAAATCTATGATAAGTTTTCATGTACTTAAAATAGCAATCAGTATTTGGAAATTATCAACTTGGATTTTTCCAAATGCTTCATGAGAAACTCATAGGGTTTGTAAGCAAAGACTAACCAAAGGTCGTTTAGTATTGTCATATGAAAGAGACTAGATAGAGAAGACATTAAAGAAGTGTGCTTGGCAAAAGCAATTAACTGCTCCCTAAGGCAGACAACAGAAGCTGAACTATTGACAGAGACGGTGATCAAGGACCCTGGGGACAGGCAATGCTCCCCCACCAACCTTCGAGTTTGATGGGAGAGGCCCTTCATCCCCACAAAAAAACATCCCCCCATCATCCCCACAATGCCTAGCTAAACTTTTGTAAGCCTCTTTTTAAATAAAAATTATGTCTGTAACTTTGGGATAAGAGTTCTTTCTCAACGTGTGATTCTTTGCTCTAAAAATATTCTTAATTAACAAATGAAACAAAATCATCCAGGATCTTGATGATATGTGGACCTCAAATTAAAGGGTAATGTACCACACACAGCAAAGATAGATACCACCAGTAAAAAAAGTCAGCATCTCTTAAAGAAACATGGCCCAGTGAAGCAAGCTCCTGTAAATGCTAATTTGCATATCTACCTTCTAGGGAATAGCTCCAGCAGCAACACCCTTCCCCTGGCATTAACGGAGTTACTTATTCCCTCAGTTCTCCTTTGGCTTGGAACCCCCCCCTGATTTTAGCTCACTACAGGAGTATAGCCAGGTTTCTCTATCACAACACCCTTCGATTGAATTGTTCTATAATCCCCTTGTATTCCAGGTGGCACTTTTCATTTTCCTGGTGAGTGCTCCAGAAGCAGAATAAGGATAAAGAGCCTGCGTTGTGGATTTTGTATCCCTAGAAGCTCACGCTCTAAGTAGAGAGCAGTTATACTCACACTTGAATGATGTTGAACAGACTTTCATTTATATAATCTTCCTGATTCTTATATTATTGATATCAAATAGCCACAAATAACCATTGACTGGTGTTTTCCAAACATTTCCCTAAGCAAGTGAGAGATATCTCGATAACTAAAATGGATTTGGAAAACTAAGCCATGCCCAAAGACACTGAGGATCATCTGAAGAGAATGGCATAGTTGAATCCTAGGATGACCTGTTAACTGAAATAGCAGCAGGGAGAAGAGACGATGCCTCAAATGCACACACAGTTCCCAGACAGTTTGAAACATTGTACTGTCATGGGGACAGAAACCTAGTCCCAAGTAGAGTCACTTCACAATATTTACTTCCTTTTCTTTTTTTTTCCTACTACAATATATACTTCTTCTTTTTAGAGAGCTTGGGCAAAGGTGGAGTGGCCACACCCCTTTGGAAGCCTATTCCTATGTAAATGAGAGCATTTGTTTTATTCAGATTCTGACAAAACTTGTCCTCTAGTAAACATTCCAAACAGCAGAGCTGTAGACTCTAAATCACTGGGTGCCATATCAGGCACTAAAAAAGAAAAAATATATATATGTATGTCGAAGCTGAATCATTTAAAATTAGACAGCACCAAAGCATTTGACTATATGCTATAGGGAACAATTTTGCTTTGCATTAGGTAGCAGGATAAATACTTCTGTATCCTAATTTTATGATTTTTCTGCCATGGTAATGACATTCTGAAAATGGGCTACTGCTTTCTTGGGAGTAGGAGCACTGCTACATCTGCTGACCTACAGAAAATTTCTAAAACATGAAAAGCCTAGGGGGAATTCAGTGCCAGGTGGCAGCAAGTATTTCTAGTTAGTGCTCCTCTCAAATGCCTGTCACTGCAGGTGAACAGCCACAGCCACTGACAGGGATCTGGAGGGCAGCTCCAGTACAGACAGTAAAAGTTGCCAGCATTCTTTTGAGAATCCCTACTGACTTTTGAATATTCAAATTGTAGTTCACAGACATAGGCAACCTGAAGGAATGGCTACCACGAATTTGTTATTGCTTTAGCAGGTTGCAATTTTAAGTTGCCCTTGTCCCAATGACATTGATTACTGTGGCTTTTTACAGTCAATAAGGACTTATGTTCAGCTGCTCAGTTTCTAGCACATTGTTGAGATCTTATGCAAAAGATATGAAAGTATTTTTCCTCAAGGAGCTTTTAATCAAGCTATTGTTTAACTGTTTTTAAAATACTTTTTATTAGGGTAAAATTCACATGAAATACAATTAATTATTTTAAAGTATACGTTTCAGTGATATTCATAATGTGGTACAGCAACCAGCTCTCTCTCGCTTCAAAACTATTTCGTCTCCCCATTCAAATGCCCAGTACCCATTAAATAATTACTCCCTAACCCCCCTATTCCTCGGTAACTCTTAATCTACTTTCTAGCTCCATGGATTGGCTTGTACTGAATATATTATGTTTATATTTTTAGAAATCATACAATATATCTTTGTTTTCAGCTTCTTCCACTTAGCATAATGTTTTCAAGGCTGATCTAAGTTGTAGTATGTATTAATACTTTGTTCTTTTTATAGCTCAATAGTATTCCATTGTGTGCATGTTTGTGTGTATACATATATGTGTGTGTGTGCGTATACATATATATATATATATATGCGCATGCCATAATCTCTTTATCCATTTATCTACTGATGGACATTTGGATTGTTTCTACCTTTTGGCTATTATCCATAATCCGACTATAAATATTAATGTGTAAGTTTCCTTGTGGACATATAATTTCTCACGGGTATACAGTTGGGAGTATATTGCTGGGTCATATGGTAATTTTATATTTAACCTCTTGAAGAACCACAAAACTATTTTCCACTATGGCTGCACCATTTTACATTCCCACCACCAGTGTATGAGGGTTCATATTTCTCCACATCCTTACCAACAGTCAATACATGGAAAATATTGATATAGATAATAACCCTTATCATTTTACAACTTTGTGGCCATAAATCAAAACAGAACTCTCAAATCAACAACCTAACTTTGTACTTAAGTAGAAAAAGGGTGCCTGGGTGGCTCAGTGGGTTATAGCCTCTGCCTTCGGCTCAGGTCATGATCCCAAGGTCCTGGGATTGAGACCCACATCGGGTTCTCTGCTCAGCAGGGAGCCTGCTTCCTCCTCTCTCCTCTCTCTCTGCCTGCCTCTCTGCCTACTTGTAATCTCTCTCTCTGTGTCAAATAAATAAATAAAATCTTTAAAAAAAAAAAGAAAGAAAGTAGAAAAAGATGAACAAACTAAACACAAAGCAGCAGAAGGATGAAAATAATAAAGATTAGAGTGGAGATAAATAGAGAATGGAAAAAAATAGAAGCAACAAAAACAAAACCTGTTTCTTTGAAAAGAGCAACAAAATTTACAAGTCGAGTCAGATGTAGTAGGAAAGAGGGAAAGACACAAGTAACTAAAATCAGAAATGAAATCACTACTCAAAGTAGAGGAATAAAAAGGATTCTACAATAATAATACAAACTGTTCACCAAATTAGACAGACTAGATGAAATGGAAAAACTCCTAGAAACCACAAATCTTCAAAACTGGCTCAAGAAGAAATAGAAAATCTCAAGAGACCTGTAACAAGAAATTGAATCAGTAATCAAAAACCTCCCAATAAAGAATAGTTCAGGACCAGATGGCTTCCCTGCTGAGTTCTACCAAACATTTGAAAAATTAACACCAATCCTACTTAAACTCTTCCAAAAAATAGGAGACACATTCCCTAACACCTTCAAGGGTGCCAGCATTACCCTGAACCAAAGCCAGACAAAGATACCACAAGAAAACTATAGACCAGTATCCCTTATGAATAGGGACACAAAAGTCCTCCACAAAATATGTGGCAAACCAAATTCAATAGCACACTAAAAGGACTAGACTCTATGACCAATTGGATTTATCCCAGAATATAAGGATTGTCCAAAATAAGATCAGTTAGTGTAACACATCACATTAATAGCATGAAGAGAAAAAAAATAATATGATGATCTCAATAAACACAGAAGAGCATTTGAACAAATGAAACACACTGTCATGATAAAAGCTCTGAGCAAACCAAGAATAGAAGACGACCTTCTTAATTTCCTTTTTAGCAGGTTAGTTTTGTTCTTGTTGCTGTTTTCTTTTTTTTCCATCAATTTTTGGCAACTTTGAAGACAATTCCCTTCAATTTAAATATGTAACTTACTTGTCAGTTATTGCCAAAACAGTGATGCTTTAAATAAAATTTCCGAATGCCAAAACCTGTAACTCCCCAAAATAATCATTATTCTTTCTCAGCTGAGGATCAACTGGGCTTAGCTCAAAGTTTTAGGCTGGGGTCTGTTTGACCTTACATGGGTCTTTCTTTATCTTAGACCACTGAACAACACAGATCAGTCTATCCAGGGCCAGTTCTCCTTGTTGAGACATCATGGAGATTCAAGATTATAAATAGAAATACATGCTGTTTCTTAAAGCCTTGGCCCCAGATTAGCACATCTTCACTTTTGCTCAAAATAATTAATCAGGGGGTGGGAGAGAAGTATATTGCAAGCCTAATATCAATGGAGGAGGTAAATATACCTCACCCACTCTGTTACACTGCAACATCACATGGCAGCAGTGAATAGAAAACTGAGAATAATCCAATACAGCAAAAGCCTGTCATAACAATAATGCATATGGGATAAAGAGCATAAGAAAGGGGAGAGGGAATGAAGGGTAATCTGTAAAGAAATACTTATATGAAAAATAGGCTAATTTCTGCAACATACTATCTCAAAATCTCAGTGACTTAAAAAAAGAAAAACAAAACAAAACAAAAGCCATTTCTCACTCACTCAGAATCAAGTGTGAATGTTATGATCTGCTGGCTTTTTGGGTGTCTCTCATCCAAGCAGTGACTTTGGTATTCAGGCTGTTCCCATTTTCAAGTTGATGCTTCTGTCACCCATCCTGCAGCCCGTAAGAGGAGAAGAAAAGAAGAAAACGTGTTTACCAAAAGCATTTTGCCATGGAAGTGACACACTACTCTAGCCACATTCTATGAACCAGAACAAGTCACGTGACTTCACCTACATGCAAAGGTAGGAGCTGGTAAACGCAATCCCTGGCTACACATTAAATAGTCAACTACATCACTGCTCTAAGGGCAGCAAACCCCCTGGTGATCCACTAGCTCTTTGGCTTAGAAGAATAGAATGCAGATTTTTGACTAGGAATCCCTGACTTTCCCAAATTTAATGTAGCATAGAAGCTTTGTAATTGTAACTAAACTGTTTTGTTTTTATAAGAAAAACAGTGTGAAAGGTGGTTTAAGTCAAACTACCATGATTTCTAGATGAAAAATCAAGGACCATAATAATCACTGGTACCTACTTAATACTTTTGTTTTACTATTAACACATATTATTTATCTTAGGAATCCCTGACTTTCCCAAATTTAATGTAGCATAGAAGCTTTGTAATTGTAACTAAACTCTGTTTTGTTTTTGTAAGAAAAACAGTGTGAAAGGTGGTTTAAGTCAAACTACCATGATTTCTAGATGAAAGATCAAGGACCATAATAATCACTGGCACCTACTTAATACTTTTGTTTTACTATTAACACATATTATTTATCTTTATCCCAAATTTTGTACATTTTTGTTGGTATAATAGCAAAAGCAACCACTACCAATAGCTTTACAAAGAGATACAGTCAAAAACACTATAAATAGGGCGCCTGGGTGGCTCAGTGGGTTAAAGCCGCTGCCTTCGGCTTAGGTCATGATCTCGGTCCTGGGATGGAGGCCTGCATCGGGCTCCCTGCTCAGTGGGGAGCCTGCTTCCTCCTCTCTCCTCTCTCTCTGCCTGCCTCTCTGCCTACTTGTAATCGCTCTCTCTGTGTCAAATGAATAAATAAAATATTAAAAAAAAACACTATAAATAAGTCATAATGGAATCCTAAAATATGTTTCAGTAACCTCCAGGAAGACAATATAAATTTAGGTACAAAAATGGAACAAGTAGACAGTAAGCAAATAATAAAATATCAGACTTAAGTGCTAACAATAATGATCTTAAATGTAAGTGGTCTAAATATACCAATCAAAAGACAAGGATTAGATAAAAAAGCACGATCTATGTGTCTTACAAGATACTTGCTTCAAATTAGAAGACAAAAGTAGGTTTAAGTAAAAGGATGAAAAAATCTGTACCATACAAATGTTAAGCAAACAAGCAGGAGTGAATGGCTATATTAAATTATATATTAATATACAATGTATATATTTATATAAAATATTTATTATATATAATTATGGACATTATATATATAGTATATGGACATTGTGTAATGATTAAAAGATAAAAGGATAAAATCATTGCATAATGATACACAATGCTAAATGTGTACCAACCAAACATCAGAGCCTCAAAATACATGAAGCCAAAATGCTGGAAGTAAAAAGAGAAGTAGACAAATCCACAATTATCATTCATTGGGAAGTTCAGCATCCCACTAGGGAATCCTGAGTGACTACTCAGGATTTGGGTTCTTTCTAACTTCTTGCTTTGCCATTCTCTAGAGAATTGCCCTAGGTTAGAAAGATCTAGGCTACTAATCCATTCATACTGTATGTATGTATTTATTTATTTGACACAGAGAGAGATATTAGATCACAAGTAGGCAGAGAGGGAGGCAGAGAGAGAGGAGGAAGCAGGCTCCCAGCTGAGCAGGGAGCCCGATGCAGGCCTCAATCCCAGGACCGAGATCATGACCTAAGCCGAAGGCAGAGGTTTTAACCCACTGAGCCACCCAGGCGCCCTCCATTCATATTTTAGAATGAGAAAGAAAAATGGTACTAAGTCCAGGGAAAGTTATTTTACATATGAATGTACTTTAGCTAGAGATAGTCAAAACATTTTACACATCACTCTGTCTAATTTCTTATGAGTTTGACCTTGATCTCATCACCATATCTGGCCAAATAGGAACTATAATCTTTAATTGGATGCCCTATACCCAGAAACAAGGAAAGAATAATTATTGGCTAGTTTAATGAAGAATTGTGACATAGAGGACAAATACAGGTACACAAAAGTCATGAGCGTAAAGTAAGAATTTTATGGCTAGGATGAATAGAAAAAAAAATAGATGTTCACACCAACTTAAAAAAAAAGATTACTAGAGTGGTTAATAATCTAAATATATAAGAAACTTACTTGAACTATAAGAATGTAGATAGTTTAAGGAAATATAAATTATCTTTATCTGGAGGCATAGCTGTACCAATTTAATGATGTTTTACATTAAAATGAGTGCATTTTGTGTGGTTTACTCTCTGTTGGACAGAAAGGTTATATTCAGCATGTCTGGGTTGCTCAAAACCTGCATGTTCCAAAGAAAGGCCTATCTATCTTCTGGATTTGACCCTCAGCCCACTCTTGGAAGATAAGTTCTGAGCTCTTGAATATTCTGCCTGACATGAGAGTTTTGTGTGCCTAAAGCCTTTGGCCTGGTAGTATTTAAAATGAATGCCTGTTTTTGTATGCTTGAAACTTTGGGTCATGCTGTACCATTTTGACCAAATAAGTTTATCTAACAATATGATTCATGGTGGATGTATTCTTTTGTTCTGGGGTTGAAGAATGGGATAGTTAGAGCCTGAGGTCAGTCATACAGGTGCTACATGCCTATGTGACTAACCCCCCGCCCCCCCCTCAAAAAAAAAAACAAACCCTGGACGGCAAGACATAGTTAAGCTCCCCTGGTTGGTAACACCTTGCCAGTGTTGTCAGACGTTGTTGCTGGGAGAATAAAGTGCAAAATGCATCTCCACATGGTTCTACTGGTGAGGGCAGACACCTAGAAGCTTGTACCTGTTTTCTCCTGGAATTTGACCATGTGTTTTTTCCCTTTGAGGACTTTGGTTTATATCTTCACAGTAATAAACTATAAGCATGAGTATAATGACTTTTTCTGAGTATTTTATGTCCTTACATACCATCAAGACTGTGGTTCGCCTTTTCAATAAAAAGGTGAAAAAAAGTGAAAAGATATAATGAAGAAAAGAAGTAAATGGTTTTAAAAGAGGATGTTAGAGAATTAAGGAGACAAGACTCAACTATAGAAAACAAACCGATGGTTACCACAGGGGAGACGTGGGGGGATTGGTGAAATGGGTGATGGGGATTAAGGAGTGCACTTGTTGTGAGGAGCACCAGGTGTTTTATGGAAGGGTGGAATGACTATATTGTACAAGTAAAAATAATATTTACACTGTATGTTAACTAGCTGGAATTTAAATAAAAACTTTAAGAAAAGCTATGTATGTATGTATGTATGTATGTATGTATGTCCTTAAAGCATTATTAAAGCAAGGAAGAATTTACAGTCTATGCAGTCCATAGTTCTAATAGGTCTTTGCAAAAAGCTTATGACAAGGACAGGTGTGAGCCATGTACCTAAGTAATTTGGAAAGGAATAAATGATTTCTAAAGGACAAAAATAATAATAGTCACGACTGAAGAGATTGATTTAGAGTTTCTTTGAATATCAGCTTTTATTTCTAGAAAGCTTGCTTTCTTCTTACTAGAACAGAATAAAAGTCTACTTAGTGTCCAAAAATACCAGCTACGAGTATATGTATCTTTGTCCTCTCATGTTTAGTCTCTATCTGATGAATTAGAACAACCCATTCTCCAAGTATTCACTAAGTATCACTTTGGTTGTTATTTTGTCATGTCATTAAGTGTGCTCAACTTAGTATACTCAATTGAAGCATGCAGGGAAAAATAAGGTATGACTTCTGCCTTCAAGACTCACTGTTTGTGAAAATAGACATGCAAATATATAGGTCTATAATTGAAGTATTGGGAACTCTGGTGACACAGAGAAGCAGCATCTACCTCTACCAAGAAATCAGAAATGAAGTTACTAGAAAAATAGGTGATGATGCATGTACATTGGTTCTAATTGTCTCTTGACAATATACAGGTGAGCCACTAGGAATCCTAGGAATGAGACCCATTCATTATCAACCGACCTGTTAACAAGGAAATCATACCAAAAACAGTAGTTTCCTACAGCATCTTTCTGGCATAAATTTATGGTGTTTATAATGATGGCAATTTAGATAATAAGAGGATAAAATTAACAAATAGAAGTGATGCTCAAATTTATATATCAGTATACATTTCAGTAGCTTTCTTCCTTCATGCAGGTTTAAGAGTTATAAGGGAGAAAAATATTATTACACAAAGCAAATCCAGATACTAATATACTTGTTTACAAAACCAAGTATGGGTATATGGTTTCCAGGAAGTCAGAGTAAAAAAAAACATTATTAAAAAAAATAAAACTTTTCAATATCATCACATTATTTTACCATACTCCAGAATTATACTAGGTAGAGGAAACATAAAATTAAACAAAATAGATATGGTTCCTTTCTTCACAAAATCACACATAATGGAGGAAGCAGAAGACTTAAAAAGCAATTATAATACATTATGTATTATTGCATTAGAAGGGCCTTGACCTCCATAGACTGGGAATAATTATAACATTACTAAAATATGTAGCAGTAAAATAAAGCAATTATCAAAAGTAACATAAATGGGACATAAGTCCCTAGGAAATTCTTCAGAAGACTAAACACTAAAACTGGAGCTCATTCTATGATTTTATTCAATTTTTCATCTCTTCCATATGCTTTATATGTATTTTAAAGCAGGAAGGTCAATGAGACTTCCCTCAAGAGCACCAGCTAAGCTCTATTTCTACCTATCATCAGAGAGGCAATGCTGTCATGCAGATGGCCCCCTGGTCTGGGCAGCTTGACGAAAGTGCCTTTGTGTTCCTAATTAACTAGTGAACAACTGTGCCAATTGCTTTGATACATTCGAAACCTTCTGTTCTCAGACTTTTGATGAGCTGTTTATTCAGGAGCAATACCTGCCTGCTTTATTGGCCCCAGCACACCACTTTTAAAGGGCAGAGCTGTAGTGAGATTGACAAGGATTCCTCGGTTCCAAGAAAGAAGATCATCAGGAAGCACTAACCACATTCAGGTAGTCTACTTTAGATCTCAGTGACGAAAGATAAAGTCTATGACTATAGAGTGCAAATATTTTCTGGCAGTAACTCAATAGATCCAGAGCTCACAGTTCGGTAATGAGCTGCCACACCAACTCCTTTGATTCCGGGAGTTCCCAAATCGGTAGCAGTGTTTAAAGAAGCAAGGTTTCCAGGATCTTAACTCAACTCTTGAAAAGACTAGTAGGAAATTAGATGCTGACATAGAGAATAAATTAGAACATCAAATGATACTAGATTAATAAATGTTAAAGAGTATGCCAAATTATATTTAGGATACAAAAGGAAAGATAAATGTTAATAAGCCCAGAGTCCCAGACCACTTTTGTGCATATAAATGTGTGAAATGTAATGGGAGGGACAAATGTTAACTTTTTAAAAATTTCCTTGACTGAATGTAACGTAGACAGTTTTGAGGCCATGTGATAAATGACCTTTTTTGTTTATGGTCCAATTTTTTTTAATGACATTTTTCAAAATTAAAAATTATAAATCCTCAAGTATATATTTGGAAAGGCTTTTTGTATATTAGAGAGCTGAAGTTCTACATCAGAACTAATGGTTATTTTGAAGAAGGAAAGAAGTGATAACAATGTCTAATAATCCTAAAACAGATTTGAAAAGTAGTTAATGTGTTTTATCTTAATAAAGGAAAATGTTTAAATCAAGATAGCTCAACCGTGTCACTATTAACATTTGGACTGGATAATTCTTTGTTGTGGGGGATGGTCCCGTGCACTGGAAGATGTTTAGCAGCATCCCTGGAATCTTCTCACTAAATACCAGTAGCACTCACCCTCACTGTGATGATGAAGAGGGTCTCTAGACATTTCATACTGACAGCAGGGCAAATTTGCTTAAGAACTACTGGTTTCAGTTAGAGACAAAGGACTTCTAGTCTGCTGTATAAGATGGTGCAAAATTGTCTCTCCCTGCTTCTGCCCTCTAAGTACAACTATAAAGCTTTTTAAACAACAGATGACTGAGGGAGAAATTGGAAATCTAGTAAGAGGAAGGGAAACTGTTTAGGGATCCCAGGACTGGAGGGACAATATAACAATATGACTCATAAAATTTCATCCAACAGAAGAAAACAATCCAAGTCCATGCTTTTCATCCCCTGACCAAAGAACCGAAGGTAGGTAATGTAAACTCATTTTTGCCAGGATCCATTGAGGGTCGCACCATCAACACAAGGCTATTCCTGTAGAACTGGCAAGGAGGATCACTGATTGCTTCATTTGCCATACTGACAATAAGACAGCACGGAAAGAGCTCTCCATTTGTATTAGGTTTAAGCTCCCCTCATCTCACATACTTAGTGACACTACATGGCAAGGGGACAGCAGGACACCACTGGCTGTTGCCTAACAAGCTCCTTGCTCATTTTTAGATTGGAGAGGTTAGCAAATATAATCTGTGAATTTAAGGACAGAGCAATGAAATTTGTCCAATCTGAATAACAGAGAAAAATAGACTGAAAAAGCTCAAAAAACAAAGCAACAACAAAAATAGAGCCTTAGGGATCAGTGGAAGAATATCAAAAGATGCAACATGAGGGGTGCCTGGGTGGTCCAGTTAGTTAAGTGTCTGACTCTTGATTTTAGCTCAGGTCCTGATCTCAGGGTTGTGAGATTGAGGCCCATGTAGGGTTCCATGCTCAGTGTGGAGATTACTTGGGATTCTCTCTCCCTCTCCCCACTGTGTGTGCTCCCTCTCCCTCTCTGTCCCTCTCCATCTTTCAAAATAATAATAATAAAAAAATCTTAAACAAAAAAACCACGATGCAACATGAGTATCACTGGAAGTCCAGAAGGAGAGGAGAAAAGAGTGATGCTGGAAAAGGATTCAAATAAATTATGGCCAAAACTTCCTAAATTTGTTGAAAGACATAAATCCATATATTCAGGGCGCCTGGGTGGCTCAGTGGGTTAAAGCCTCTGCTTTCGGCTCAGGTCATGATCTCAGGGTCCTGGGATCGAGGCCCACATCGGGCTCTCTGCTCAGCAGGGAGCCTGCTTCCCCCTCTCTCTCTGCCTGCCTCTCTGCCTCCTTGTGATCTCTCTCCCGCTGTGAAATAAATAAATAAAA
>LNAC01000288.1:119687-141736 GCA_002007465.1 Ailurus styani | reverse complement strand
GAGGGACAATATAACAATATGACTCATAAAATTTCATCCAACAGAAGAAAACAATCCAAGTCCATGCTTTTCATCCCCTGACCAAAGAACCGAAGGTAGGTAATGTAAACTCATTTTTGCCAGGATCCATTGAGGGTCGCACCATCAACACAAGGCTATTCCTGTAGAACTGGCAAGGAGGATCACTGATTGCTTCATTTGCCATACTGACAATAAGGCAGCACGGAAAGAGCTCTCCATTTGTATTAGGTTTGAGCTCCCCTCATCCCACATACTTAGTGACACTACATGGCAAGGGGACAGCAGGACACCACTGGCTGGTGCCTAACAAGCTCCTTGCTCATTTTTAGATTGGAGAGGTTAGCAAATATAATCTATGAATTTAAGGACAGAGCAATGAAATTTGTCCAATCTGAATAACAGAGAAAAATAGACTGAAAAAGCTCAAAAAACAAAGCAACAACAAAAATAGAGCCTTAGGGATCAGTGGAAGAATATCAAAAGATGCAACATGAGGGGTGCCTGGGTGGTGCAGTTAGTTAAGTGTCTGACTCTTGATTTTAGCTCAGGTCCTGATCTCAGGGTTGTGAGATTGAGGCCCATGTAGGGTTCCATGCTCAATGTGGAGACTACTTGGGATTCTCTCTCCCTCTCCCCACTCACTGTGTGTGCTCTCTCTCCCTCTCTGTCCCTCTCCATCTTTCAAAATAATAATAAAAAAAAAATCTTAAACAAACAAACAAAAAAACCACGATGCAACATGAGTATCACCGGAAGTCCAGAAGGAGAGGAGAAAAGAGTGATGCTGGAAAAGGATTCAAATAAATTATGGCCAAAACTTCCTAAATTTGTTGAAAGACATAAATCCATATATTCAGGGCGCCTGGGTGGCTCAGTGGGTTAAAGCCTCTGCTTTCGGCTCAGGTCATGATCTCAGGGTCCTGGGATCGAGGCCCACATCGGGCTCTCTGCTCAGCAGGGAGCCTGCTTCCCCCTCTCTCTCTGCCTGCCTCTCTGCCTCCTTGTGATCTCTCTCCCGCTGTGAAATAAATAAATAAAATCTTTAAAAAAAAAAATCCATATATTCAAGAAGGNATTCAAATAAATTATGGCCAAAACTTCCTAAATTTGTTGAAAGACATAAATCCATATATTCAAGAAGCNCCAATCTGAATAACAGAGAAAAATAGACTGAAAAAGCTCAAAAAACAAAGCAACAACAAAAATAGAGCCTTAGGGATCAGTGGAAGAATATCAAAAGATGCAACATGAGGGGTGCCTGGGTGGTGCAGTTAGTTAAGTGTCTGACTCTTGATTTTAGCTCAGGTCCTGATTTCAGGGTTGTGAGATTGAGGCCCATGTAGGGTTCCATGCTCAATGTGGAGACTACTTGGGATTCTCTCTCCCTCTCCCCACTCACTGTGTGTGCTCTCTCTCCCTCTCTGTCCCTCTCCATCTTTCAAAATAATAATAAAAAAAAAATCTTAAACAAACAAACAAAAAAACCACGATGCAACATGAGTATCACCGGAAGTCCAGAAGGAGAGGAGAAAAGAGTGATGCTGGAAAAGGATTCAANAAATCCATATATTCAAGAAGCTGAGCAAACTCCAACAGGGTAAGGTCAAAGAAATCCACACCAAGATACATCATTAAACTTTGAAAAACTAAAGACAACAATAATAAAATCTTGAAAGAAGCCAGAGAAAATAATACATTACTTATATGGAATTGTATTAAAATAATAAAAGATTTCTCATTGAAAAGCAAGGAGACTGAGGTGCCTGGGTGACTCAATTGGCTGAGTATCTGACTCTTGATTTTGGCTCAGATCATGATCTCAGGGTCCTGAGATCAAGCCCCGAATCAGTCTGCTTGAGATTCTCTCCCTCCACCCTCTCCTGGCACTCTCTCTCTCTCAAATAAATAAATAAGATAAATCTTTCAAAAAAAAACCACAAACAAACAAACAAANAAAACACAAACAAACAAAAGAGACTGGACTTCTGGGGAAGAGGGCAGAATAGGAGGATCTTAAGCTTACTTCATCTACAGATACACCTAGATAATATCCACTCAGCGTAAATAAACCAGAAAATGACCCAAATGACCCTGCAGAGCAGGATCCCCACAGCTAACCATAGAGAAGAGTCCACATCAAAGAGGGTAGGAAAGGCAGAAACCCCACTGGGAACCAAACAGCCCCTTGAGACTGTTCATGGGAAGAGGGGCCTACACAAGCTCCAAGAGGGGAGAGGAGCAGATCACATACCAGGTACACCAGATACCCCAGGCACAGGAGACCATACTGGGAAGATGAATCCCTATAACATTTGGCTTTAAAAACCGAGTGGTTAACTTTGCAAGTTCTTATATTCAGTAAGGCTTAATACCTGTAACTTAAAAAATCTGCAAGCTTAGCTCTGGCAAACTGAGGGCTCACCTTTAAAGAGACAGAAAGGAAACCACTGAAGCCCGGTGGTAACTCATTCCCAGTCCATTGAGATACAGCATAGAGGCAGCAGTTTGAGAAACACCTGGAGTATGCAGGAAGGAGATTTGTTTACTAATTTCAGAATGTGTGCTGGAGGAGCAGGGATCTTTTAGAAACTACTCAAAGAACAAAAGAGCTGGCATGCAGTCTTTCCCTATCCTACGCACCCCCCCCCCCAAATAGATACATAGACACTCTCCACCTAGCTTGCTAATACCACACACCCTGCCCCCAAGCTCTCCTGTAGACCTGCCCTATCCAATTTACCTTTGGTCAGAGCCCATCCAAAGTAGTGCTACAATTGTGGCATTGTGTAAGCTGCCCCAACAGGGCTAGTACTGCCTCACAGTGAATCTTGCTCCAGGAAGAGGAGAAGATAATTACCCTTACCAGTTCGACTGTGACCATAGCAGCTGGCTGGGGGCAGACATCTGGTCTGACTGCAGGTCCTACCCAATAACAAAACATCTCAAACANTTGCTCCAGGAAGAGGAGAAGATAATTACCCTTACCAGTTCGACTGTGACCATAGCAGCTGGCTGGGGGCAGACATCTGGTCTGACTGCAGGTCCTACCCAATAACAAAAACATCTCAGGGGATAACACAGGGAGAGTGACCTGAAGTTCAGTGAAACTACAGCTCTGGAAAAAGCATGGTCTGACCCAACTCTGACCCACTGTGGACCTAGACAAGCTCATTAACAATACATGGACCAAACCCTGTCCACAAATGGCAATGAGAGCTATTGCAAACAACTGGACTAATAGCTCAGCTACAACAGTAGGGCACATGCAACACACATATAAAATACCTCTGAAGTGCCAGGTGCAGATGAACAGGAGACATTGCACTTCAGGGCACCACAGAACTGCATCTAAGAAGATGGCCTTAAGAAAGGCCACTACTTCCAAGAGCAGGAGACATATCTGTCTTTCTACACATAGAAACAGACAGAGAGTTAGACAAAATGAGGAGATGGGGGGATAGGCCACAAATGAAAGAACAAGACAAAATCATGAAAGATAGGTAAATGAAATGGAGATAATATGCCTGATAAAGAATTTAAAAGTAATGGTCATAAAGGTAAGCGGTGGACTTGGGAAAAAAGTGGAAGATCTCAGTGAGACCCTCAACAAAGAGATAGAAAATCTATAAAAGAACCAATCAGAAATAAAGAACTCAATAACTGTAATTAAACATACACTAGAGGGAATCAATAGTAGACTAGAGGAAACAGAAAAATGGATTAGCGACCTGCAAGACAGAGTAGTAGAAAGCAATCAAGCTGAACAGGAGAAAGAGAGAGCAAAAATAAATAAATAAATAAATAAATAAATAAATAAATAATAAGGATAGATTAAGGAAACTAATGACACTATCAAGCATAATAACATTATCATCATAGGGATCCTAGAAGGAGAAGAGAATAAAAGGGGGAAGGAAACTATTTGAAGAAATAATAGCTGAAAACTTCCCAAATCTGGGGAGGGAAGCAGAAATCCAGATAGAGGAAGCACAGGGAGCCCCAACAAAATCAAGCCAAGGAAAATAATCCTAAAATTTGTATGGAACCACCGAAGACCCTGAATAACCAAAGCAGCCTTAAAAAAGAATGAAACAGGAGGCATCACATTTCCAGATTTCAGGATATATTACAGAGCTGTAGTAATCAAAACAGTATGGTACTGGCACAAAAGTAGACACATAGATCAATAGAACAGAATATTGAATCCAGAAGTAAATCCACAAGTATATGGTCAAGTAATCTATGATGAAGGAGGCAAAAATATACAATAGGAAAAAGTATCTTCAATAAATGGTGTTGGGTAAACTGGAGAATTACATTCAAAATAATGAAACCTGGCCACTTTCTTAGACCATGCACAAAAATAAACTCAAAATAGGTTCAAGATATAAATGTGAGATCTGAACTCATAAAAATCATAGGAGAGCACTGTTGGGAATTTCTCTGACATAAGCCACAGCAGCATTTTTCTAGATATGTCTACTGAGGCAAGGGAAACAAAAGAAAATATAAACTGCTGGGACCACATTCAAACAAAATGCTTCTACACAGCAAAGGAAACAATCAGGAAAAATAAAAAGACAAGCTACTGAATGGAAGATGGTATTTGAAATTTGCAAATGATATATCAATAAATAGTTAATACCCAAAATATATAGAGAATGTACACCATTCAGTAACAAAACTCCCTAAAATAATCCAATTAAAAATGGGAAGAAGACATGAAGAGACATTTCTCCGGAAAAGACATACAGATGACCAACAGACACATGAAGAGATAGGTCACCTCAAAATCAGGGAAATGTAAGTAAAAACCACAATAAGATATCACCTCACACCTGTCAGAATGGCTGAAGTCAAAAATACAAGAAACAACAAATGTTGGAGAGAACGTGGAGAAAGGAGTCCATGAGCACTATTGTTGGGGATGCAACGTGGTGCAGCCACTGTGGAAAACAGTATGGACTTTCCTCAAAAAATTAAAAATACAGGGGCACCTGGGTGGCTCAGTCAGATAAGCATCTGCCTTCTGCTCGAGTCATGATCCCAGGGGCCTGAGATCGAGCTCCACATCAAGCCCCACATTGGGCTCCCTGCTCAGTGGGGAGCCTGCTTCTCCCTCTCTCAACAGCTCCCTCCCTCCCTCTCTCTGTCAAATAAATAGATAGATAGATAGATAGATAGATAGATAGATAGATAGATAGATAAAATCTTTTAAAAATGCAATTACCATATGATCCAGTAATTTTACTACTGGGTATTTACCCAAAGAATACAAAAACACTAATTGGAAAGGACATATGCACCCCCATGTTTATTACAGCATTATTTATAATAACTAGAATATGGAAGCAATTCAGGTGTCTATCCATAGATGAATGGATAAAGAAAATAATAAAATACTGCCATTTTCAATGGCATGAGTGGATCTACAGGGTATAATGCTAAGGGAAATAAGTCAGAGAAAGATAAATAGTTTATGATTTCATTCATATGTGGAATTCAAGAAACAAAACAGAGAAGAATTAAAAAACATACTCTTAAATATTATAGAGAACTGTTGGTTACCAGAGGAAAGATGGTTGGGGGCATCTGACCTCTGAGTAATATATAGAATTGTTGAATCACTATATTGTACACCTGAAACTAATATAACACTATACATTAATTATAATGGAAGTAAGAAACAAACAAAAGCCATGGAGACCATAAGGTTGTGTCATAACAATTTTCAAGTGCTTAAAGAACTATGAACAGTTAATTCTATATTTGGGAATTTTATATTTGGGAAATTCTGTATTTGGGAAATATATTATGGCATTATGACAAAGATGAAATAAAGATAAAAATAAAGAATTTTCAGAAGAAAGAAAACTAAAAGAAATTATTACTAATATATCTATCCTATAAAAAAGCTAAAAGATAGTCTTTCCACAGAAAGGAAGTGATAAAATGATGAAATAATCTTAAAGCATCAGGAAAAAAGAAAGAATAGAAAGAGAGGGAAATGGGTCAGTATAATAAATTACAGATACATCATGGTATGAAACTCTAATAGAATGGTGGAGGCATTGTTTTAAAGGCATTGCATAGTCTGAATTTAGAGGATGAGATTATGTTTGAAAACTAGAAATGTCTCTTTGTAGATGCTATAAGAGATAGCCTAATGTTTTCAGGATCGAGCTTAGTTATTTGCCTTCCATTAAAGCACAAAAAAAAGAGAACACTGAATTTCTTGTTTCTCAGGAAGAACTGAATGAGCCAAACTCTAACCAGCTGAAGACTCCTCTAAAACTCCAAAACATTACCCATTAATTGAGAGACTAGAAAGACATTTGTAGATGACACAGTTTGGTGCAGAGTATATAGGAAGTGAAGTATATAAGTCGACAATTGGTTCAAGAATAATATAATAATAATTATAATGAGCTGCATATTCATATTTCAGGGATTTTCAATCTTGGCTCCTCAAACCCTCTTCTACATTCTCACTATATTACAGGAGGGCTGATACTCTTGTATACTCATGTCATGTTCCTTTGGCTTATTAGTTCAGCCAATGGGAACCACTGCTGGGAATTTATGTGGGAGGGGAAAGAAATTAGGGAAATCCTTCCTCCCTCTCAGACTTAGATGCTTTCTCCAGCAGATCCTGCCCGTGTCTCCTCTTGGTTGTAGCTCCCTCTGTGTACATTTCATGCTGTTAGCTTACTTTGAATGACTTTGGAAGCTAGGCCCCCTTTTATTGCCCTTGAGCCTAAGATAATAGTGGTTTCCTGCTGTTGTTACTCTGTCACCTGTTTAACTCCCAGATACTCTTTCACCTGTGAAACTAATTCTTGAATTCTCTATGTTGTAAACAAATTGATTTTTGTTTTTTCTAGTTAGACTCTGACAGATGTATCTCAAAATCATGAATTAGAGGGCAGAATAATGCCAGAGTTCAATTCAACTCTAAAGGTTGTAACACATAATTATTCTTTTTTGTTGTTGTTCTTTTGACATACATATACATAAAAGTTAAAATGAGTAAGAATTTTTTAGAGTAAAAGAGAAATAAAAAAGAGAGAGCATGATCTACTATTTTTCTATGCTGGGATAAATTTGGCTCTCAAGCCCAAATTCAAATGCCTTGAGAATGGGCTCATCTTCTGCCAGGGCCCAGGATCTCAGCTTCCTGAAATACCTACACCAAATTGCTTCTAACAATCTTGGGGACTCTTCATCATTCCCAGACAATCCCATGCCCACATCTCAGATTGTCTGAATTCAACAAACCCAATAGAGATCTTTTGTTATCATCAATTAATTTGTTATCACAATTAGTAACTAAAAGGCATAATGGCTTTTTATATCATTCATTTTCTAAATAGATGAATTAAAGCATTATATTTTCAAAATATTTTTATATGAACTATTTTGAAAACTGTGACTAAATAAACTAAACATGAAGAGAGAGACTTTGAGGGCATGCGCTACCTCAGTTTGACTATAGAATCTGGGGGCTCTGCATGGTACTGGGACAGGGAGAAGCTGACAAAAGTAGTAGCAAAACTGCCAACATTAATTTGGTGTAACAAGGTCATTTATAGACATGGATTTGTAAAAAGTTCTTAGTGAATGAAAGAAATACATCTAGGAAAAATAAACTACAATAAGCTACAAAAAATGCTTTAAAAGATAGCATTCAAAGTGCTCCTAAGATGACCCCTGCTTCATGAATAAATATCAGGATAGCTTTTGATACCTTTATAATGATTCATCTCTATATCCTAGTCTTTGGGATCTGTAGGAAAAGAAAGAGCGAGCAAAGGTAACAGAGGAACAGGTGAAATTCCTTTGGTCAATTCTCCAGTGAGATCTGTTTTTCTTTTCCTCCCATTTTCTTGGGGACTTCTAATTCCCCCGTATTGCTCATCTTATCCTCCCTCCCCTGTGTTGCAATCTTTTGTTAGCATTTACTCTGTTTGAGCCTCCTATTCTTGAAAAACCTCAAACCCCTTCCTTGAACATTCAGTCTCATACAGCTTCCAGCTGCTTCCTCTCACAAGCAAATTTTATTGAAGACATTTGTTTCAATTGATTTCTCCATTTCCTCGCCTCTGTTTCCTCTACAGCCCACTATAGTCTAGATTCTTTCCCTGTCACTACTATTAAACTGTACATGGAAGATGACAGTATCTCTTGGTTACAAAATTTACTGAGCACTTGAATGTCCTTACCTTACTCAAACATTTGGAAGTATTTGGTGTCATTGACCCATCTCTACTTCCTAAAGTGCTTTGCCTTTGGTTTCCATGATTTGATATTTCCATTTCTTCTTAGATTTTTTTGAGAGATTTTTCACTTCTGTCTATTTTGCTGTTGCCTCACAAACTAGCCCCAGTACACAGAGGGCACAGAGAGACCAAAGAGGCAGACCGCTCCGGACTGGTGGATGGCAGGCTTAATAAGCAAGGGAACTCACTTACGTCGCTTGTCTTCCACAGCTGCAATATAAGTAGACCTCTGCCCCACCCACCCGAATCTTAAAGGGCCTTTACTGGGTTCAACCATATATACTATCCAGATAGTCTAAACAGTACATTACCATCACAAGGTTGTTTCCTTGGGGCAACTTGTAACATGGGGAAGGCAAGCAGACCATACATTTCAAAGATGCAGGAGAGGATGAGGAGCCTCTGCAGGGTCTGGCTGGCAGGTCAACCTGAGGCCACGTCCTCTGGATAACCTCCAACACCTGTTACTGCTGATGTTACTCCCAGTTCAATATAAGTTATTTTTCCCTCTTTCTCTTGGTAGTTGAGTGCTGAGTTGTTATCTACACACTGATTCATCTCCTACATGACCCTTATCCCAAACAAAACTTCTCACTAACTTTATTCCTTATTTTCTATCACCTTCTTATGTTGCCATAAAAATTACATAAATTCAACTATTTAAACAGAAACCCATACATAATATTTGAAATTATCAAGTTTCCTGGTTTCAACTTAGATATGGAATCCTATGGAAATAGGATTCTCCATTCTCTCTAATCCATCACTCTAGTTTGAGACATCATTATTTTTTGACCTGAATTTCAGCAAACATCTCTGCACCCTGCCACCTTTATCCAGCTTTGCTCTCCTCTTGTCTTTTAAGTTTTTCTTCACCCTGCAGAGACAATGCTCTCCCCCAAACATGAATATGATTTAACTTACAAGCCTTATTTAATTTTATCTTGATTCTAAGTCTTTTAGTTCATGAGTAGGTTGTTTCACGAGTGCATTTCAGATAGTTCAAGTATTACTACACTTATTTGTATATTTGTACAAATACTATAAACACATATATAAGTATGTATTCAGAGATTAAATGCATTTGAGAACATTTATATTTTGTGTGAACAAAAAACCCTCATGATTAATAAAATTAAGTAATATGAACATTAAGAAGTGTGGGCTAAAGAAAACATAATTTTAAGTGTAAAATGTAATTATCAATGCCCTCTTCTGTTCCTTAAATCAAGTCATGAGAGCAATAATTCCAGAAATGATTTGAATCTAAGATGGCTCTGTAAAATGCTGTCATTCTCCATTTATTCAGGCCATTTGATTTCTCCTTCCCTCCCAAAAATATCTTACACAAAAATTCCCCCAAATCTTTTCCTATTAACTAAAATTTAGCCTAATCAAGCCCAACCAGCTGAGCATCTTCTCTTGGAACACAAGTTAAAGGGAGAGCAGGTGTCACCAAGAGTAGCTCAAGCCAGTGAGAACCAAAGCCCATAGCTCATGCTGACATGGATATCCCAACCTGTCTGAGTGGACAACAGTGGAGAAAGCAGTACAGCTACTCCTTTCCATCATTCAGGAAGGTGTTTCCTTGTTTCCTTCAGCCCTGTTTCTTAGTTCTGTGTTCCATTTCTAAGTGATTCCCATCCCTTTGATTCTCCTATGTCATTCACTCTCTAGTTGCTTTCACCTTTTTACAAATATACCATTTGGTGGATGCTAGTGCATGGTCTTTGAATAACATTTTTTTGCCTCACAAATGTACTTGCCTTTCCCAATTCTGGTTATTATTTAAAAACATTTCCCAGTACCGGAGTCAAACATTTTTGCCCAAGACTTTTTCTTCTCTTAGTAAAATACTGTTTACCCAATATGTAACACCCTTCCTGTCCTTCCTTTTTTAATTAATCAATTAATTAATTGATTAATTTGACGCAGAGAGAGAGGAGGAAGCAGGCTCCCCACTCGATCCCAGGACCCTGAGATCATGACCTGAGCCGAAGGCAGACACAAAGATTGAGCCACCCAGGCGCCCCATGTGTTTGTATTTTATTGTAAAAAGGACAATGGAGACCAAAAACCTTAGAGATGGAGAAATCAGTTCAGATAAGAATTTTAGTCGAGTTTAAATAACAAACCAAACCTAACGCCAATCAAACTTTAATCTTGCCTGTTAGTAGGTCAGAAACTATTAATTTAGGGGAAAAATTCTTATGAGCATTATTTCTCTGGAACAGCTTCCCCAAAAAAGCAAACACAGTATCATAAAATATCCATATTTACCTTTGGGAAATGTGTATTGGGAAAGTACTATATTTATCCTTCTATTTCTTACTAGTGGGGGTTGATATTATTTACAACAATGGAACTACTACTTGGAAAATGCAATTGCAGAATATAAAATTTCCCATTAATGTCAGTACCCAGTACACAACCCAGTAAATCAGTCACTGTAATCCTAAGTGGCCTACTCTATCAAATAGACCTTGATACCAGGATATGAACAAAAAAGACTTCACTGATACAGTGAAGGTATCTTTTTTTAACTTGTCTGCAGATGGGAGTAAAAGATTGGCACACTGAGTCATGGCTTAGATGAAACTGTATAAGAGGGACAGGAAGGTAGGGGGCACCTGGGTGGCTCAGTGGGTTAAGTCTCTGCCTTTGGCTCAGGACATGATCTCAGGGTCCTGAGATCGAGCCCCGCATTGGGCTCCCTATTCAGCGGGAAGCCTGCTTCTCTCTCTCCCACTCCCCTGCTGTGTTCCCTCTCTCGCTGTCTCTATCTCTCTCTCTCTCTGTGTATCAAATAAATAAACAAAATCTTTAAAAAAATGCACACTCATATTTTTATCAGAGCAGATATTGTAAAAATGAGCATAATTCAGAATAAGAACCATGGATAATTTAGAGGTTACATATGTTACTTCCTAACAACAAAACTGACACAGTGACAAGGAATAAAAGGTTTAGAAGCAAGCTTACTTGTTGAGTTTATTTACTCTCAGAATTCTTGGCTTATTTATATAGAAACAAAACAAAAAACTCTCAAAATGGAAATATTTTGTTTTTTCCTAAATATCTCTGGGATTGTGTAAACTATAATTTTGTCTAGTAGGCCATCAATTTGGATCAACCTGGCCTAATTAAGTTTTCTCAGAAATAAGAGACCAAGAAGAATCATGACCATGACCTCAAAATTTATGCCAAAAATGGAAAAACTTGTTTTAAAAATCCTGCCATTGAAGACATGAAGACATTTCTGCAAAGAAGACATCCAAATGGCCAACAGACACATGAAAAAGTGCTCAACATCACTCAGTATCAGAGAACTACAAATCAAAACCACAGTGAGATACCACCTCACACCAGTCAGAATTGCTAAAATAGGCCAGTCAGGAAACGACAGATGTTGGCAAGGATGCAGAGAAAGGGGAACCCTCCTACACTGTTGGTGGGAATGCGAGCTGGTGCAGCCACTTGGGAAAACAGTATGGAGGTTCCTCAAAAAGTTGAAAATAGGGCTACCCTATAACTCAGCAATCACACTACTGAGTATTTATGCTAAAGATACAAAGGTAGTGATCCTCAGGGGCACGTGCACCCGAGTGTTTATAGCAGCAATATTCACAATAGCCAAACTATGGAAAGAACCTAGATGTCCATCAACAGATGAATGGATAAAGAAGATGTGGTATATATACACAGTGGAATACTATGCAGCCATCCATAAACCCAAAATCTTGCCATTTGCAACGACATGAATGGAACCAGAATGCTAAGTGAAATAAGTCAATCAGAGAAAGACAATTACATATGATCTCTCTGATATGAGGAAATTGAGAGGCAGGGCAAGGGGTTGGGGCGGGGGGGGAGGGAGGGAAACAAGATGGGACCAGGGAGGGAGACAAACCATAGAGATTTTTTTTCCATAAGAGACTCTTAATCTCAGGAAACAAACTAAGGGTTGCTGGGAGGTAGAAGGGGTAGGGATAGGGTGGATGGCTTATGGACATTGAGGAGGGTTTTTGCTATGGTGAGTGCTGTGAAACGTGTAAGCCTCATGACTCACAGACCTGTACCCCTGGGGCAAATAATACATTATATGCAATAAAAAAAATCCTGCCATTATCATCCTATTCATATGAAAATAATCTTTGTTTAGAACTTGTGTGGCATCCAATGACCCATCTACAGGGGGACTTGCATCTGCACTTTTGAATTTAAGCATCTTGTGTACATTAGTTTCGTAGAGCTACCATAACAAATTACCATATGCTGAGTGACTTAAAACAGCAGAAATTTATTACCTCACAGTCAGAAATTTAGAAGTCCAAAACCAAGAAATTAGCAAATTTGGTTCTTTCTGGAGGCTCTGAAGGAGAAACTGTTCTGTACTTTTCTCTTAGCTTCTGGTGGTTGCCTGCAGTCCATGGTGTTCCTCATCTTACAGAAGCACCACTTCATCTATGCTTCCATCTACATATAGCATGCTTCCCCGAGTGTCTGTCTGTCTTCCCATGGCCCGTATAAGGACATCAGTCACAGGGTTTAGGGTTTTCTGTAATCCAGTATTACCTCATCTTAACTAATTATACCTGCAAAAAGCCTATTTTCAAACAAGATCACATTCTGTTGTTGCAGACGGGCATAATTTGGGCTAGGCAGAGGGGGACACTACTTAACCCAGTACCCCACATTACCTACTTTGATTAAGAACATGTGAGCAGAAGTGTTTTGTGTATTCTGGGTTTAAGTTTTTTTTTTTTTAAGATTTTATTTATTTATTTGACAGAGAGAGAGAGAGATTACAAGTAGGCAGAGAGGCAGGCAGAGAGGCAGGGGGAAGCAGGCTCCCCGCCAAGCAGAGAGCCCGATGCAGGCCTCGATCCCAGGACGCTGAGATCATGACCTGAGCTGAAAGCAGAGGCTTTAACCCACTGAGCCACCCAGGCGCCCTGGGTTTAAGTTTTAAGTGCTAACACTTTGTTTGCCATGCTCTCTTACTTTTCTCCTGACTCTGCCAATGTATTAAAATGGAATCTCTATCAGCCTAGAAGAGAAGTCTGCAGTGACATAGGATGGAATAAGTCTCATGTACGAGATACAGACATTATCATTTTAAACTCTAAAATTTTCAAGTTTTTTTCCCCCCACAGAATAATTGGCATAATGACTGATAAAAAGAAGTCAACACTTTGGAACCACGTGTATGGAACTAGAGGGTACTATGCTAAGCGAAATCAGTCAGTTAGAGAAAGACAATTATCATGTGATCTCTCTGATATGAGGAATTTGAGAGGCAGGGTGGGGAGTCATGGGGGGAAGGGAGGAAAAAAATGGAACAAGATGGGACCAGGGAGGGAGACAAACCATAAGAGACTCTAAACCTCAGGAAACAAACTGAGGGTTGCTGGGGGTGGGGGATGATGGACGCTGGGGAGGGTAAGTATTATGGTGAGTGTCATGAGCTGTGTAAGACTGATGATTCACAGACATGTACCCATGAAACAAATAATACATTGTATGTTAATAAAAAATATTAACACTGGATCAGAGGTGCTTCCTTAACAGACAACCTAGAATATCTGGCACTAGCTTTGAAGCCTGTTATTTGGTAGCAAGGGAATTTCTAGAGTTTAGAAATATGCTGATACATGTCATGCAATAATTCAATATTTAGAAAAAGTATCATATGTGATAACTTAGGAGGGAGGTATTGCACCTAGTAAGCTTTATCTTTAAACGAAGAGGTGAAAAACCAATGGTAGCAGCATGTTGTCTTGTTAGTTGCACTTGCCAGGATAATACAAGAGAGATGAACTCAGGAAAGACCTAGCTCTTTTGCAAGGAGAACTTAAAGAAAACAGAGAGAATACAGAGTCAAATGACTTTCTGTGTTGCAAGTTTAACTGATACTCATCTTTATTTATTATATATACAATGGACAAAGCAATTGAGTAAAAAAGACCTATTATAACTCAGGCTTAAGGATCAATATCAGGGTGTAGTTATCGCACCCATTAAAAAAAACTCCTAATGGATATAATTTTCCCAGCAAATTCTTTCAGTTGGAAAAATACAACTTAGAGAAAAGAGAAAAACAGCATTCCTCTGCTATGGAAGCACAATAGGCTCAAGTTGTCCAAATTAAAACCAGAGGTAGAGACATGGTTTCAGAAGAATTGGCATGTCTATTTTCACTGACACTCACAGCAATTAAAAAGATAAGAAAACAATTAACTTTTTGAGAAAATTGTACAGACAAACAAACCATGGACCTAAAATCATTGTGGGTTTTTTTAATAGTTAAAACAAAGCCTGATGTCCCAAATGCTATAGACAAAAAACAGGCAGAGATGATCAGCTACAAAGAAGTTCGTATAATATAATTAAAAATCTCACTTTCTTATTGGCAAAATCAAATCATCCTAGAAAGTTATCCATTAGTTGTAGCTATAAATAAATTTGGCTAAACATAAAAATTCTTCATGATTTTTGCAATAAAATGTACCATATTGTCTGATAGTTAGTTATTGGTAATTATTGACTATTTCCAATATATATAATATAAGAATAAATATACATACTTCCATTTATCTATGTTTTCCTGTAATTGGAGAAGCAGTAAGCTAACAATGGTCACAGGTTTCAACATTTGCCAGAATTTAAATCTTTGGTATTTTTGGCTCACTTTCCACAAGAGATAGTGTAGTATGGAAAAATTTTCAAATGTCTTTCAAAATGCAAATTTAGAGGAAATGTTAAAAAAAGGAATCTTTCTATATTTTAATAAACTGGAGATTAAAGCAATGTTTTTCATTTTCTAGGTTTTTTTTCCACTAGAAAACATTGTTTCTCTTCAAAGCATGCTCTAATTTTAGCAGCAGGTACATTAGAATATTTCAGATGGGACATTTACGTAAATATGCCCACAATACAAACTTGAATATGTTGTTTCATGTTGCTAAGACTGACTGAATCAGGCTGTGAGCCCCACTCTTCCTCACAGCAGTAGACATAGTAAGAAAACAGAAGACAATAGGGGGGCAACAAAACACAAGGCTGTGTATCACATTGCGTATAAAATCAGGTAAATCTGATCTCAGAACAATATATGCTTTTGATATGTAGTTCTAGCTACTCTAGTAGAGGAAAGCAATTCAGTAATAAAAGTAGAAAGCAATGAAAGGAGTAAATATCAAAGAAATAAAAAACAAGATGTGGTTTATGGTTTAAATAAAAAATCTGTTCAGACTGCATTTTGAATGTTCAGAAAACAAGAAAGCTAAACACAGCTATATGTTTTCTTGTCAAAACAATGGTATGAAATCCATTAGTATTAAATGGGTACATCTGTGCGCATGATTGCACTTCCATAATACTGGTAACTCTGAAGAGTGCCTTTGACATTATTTCAAGCTAGAATCTGTGATAGGATTGTGATGTCAATTATGAGTAGTTTATCAAGTAATGAATTACTTAGCCATAGACATGGAATCACATTCAAAAAGCATGCTCAACAGTTTAAAGTAAGCTTAAAAATGAATCAGGAAAAAATTCAGTACAAGTGACAAGTGTTTCAGAACAAGAGAAATGTAGAATATATTTAAGATTTACTACATTTTAAAAGTTATGCTTAATGTGTTTTGCCTATAAAATGATTGTATTTTAACAGAAAGTTACACATTATGTATTATTAATAACAAATGCCTTACCTTAATGTCTCTACCTTCCCATTCAATTTTGTCACATAATAATGAAATCATGAAATTATTCATACATTAAAAGAAAAAAAAAAGAACCAGAGATGTTTATTGGTTCCTTCCTACCATACCATAAGCACTCTGCTAGACAGAGAGTAATAAAGTACAACTTATATCACTGGGCCATTATATAGTAGTAGCAGTAGAAGACAAGTAAATAGATTACAGTGTATGAAAAGTGGTATTAGAAGAGTGTTACAAAATCTCTCACATGGGGTCTAAATACAGACAATTCCTGAGAGGGTACTGAAGTACAAGTTGCTTATTTGGTTAGTCATCTTAAGAAATACCAGTAGGTCAGGGAGCAAGTGACACAGAGAAGAGAGAAGACCACACAGGTGGTATCAAAGGGCAGGGCACTGTTTGGGTCAACTGGGATGCGAAGAGATTTTATGGTATCCCTAAGGTTGCTCACCGCAGTGCCAGTACTCATTTTTGGTTAGGCTTTCTCAAGGACTTCAAATGCTCTGTGGCATTTCAGCCAGGCCAGCACTTACGAGTGCTTGCAATAACACATAGCTGGATGGTATGGGGCCCATGCAAGGGGTAAAGACATGGACAGGATAGTACCAGAGTCTGTTAAAGAAGTATATCAAAATGCTCCTGCCCCCAAAGAAGAATGGGGTGGGGTGAGAACTGTATGTTCCTTCCAATATAAAACTGAATGATTCAACTCCTAAAAGTTAAGTTGTATTTAGCAGGAAGAGAGATGTAGGGAAAATACCAAAAACAAACAAACAAGCAAACGAACAAAAAATGTCAAAGTGTAGCATGCCCCCTGCAGAAGATGGTAGTTTATTTACAACTTTGTTTCTTTTTGTTGTTGTGCTTGCTCTGAAAGAAGTAGGTAGATAGAAAAAGGAATGGATATTTTAAATTTTAACATAGGCCTTTCTGTTAGATTCTGTTTTAGTTTAGAAAGTTATCCCCAAAACTACTAGAAGACTGAGAATTTTAAAAAGAGCTCTTCTTTTAATCTTTCATTCATTTTTTTTCCAAATATGTATTGAGCCTCCTCTCTCTGTCAGACCTTGTACTAGGTTCTAAAGATAAAATGTTTGCTGTCCCTGTGCAACTGGGGAAAAGACAAATCAGTAGTTTTCAGCATAATCTCTTTTTGAGGGGGAGAGGATGCAGAGGGGCAGAGGGAGAGAGAAAGAGAGAGACTCTCAAACAGGCTCCATGCTCACTACAAAACCCAATGTGGGGCCCTATCCCAAGACCCTGAGATCGTGACCTGAGTCAAAACTGAGAGTTGGATGCTTTACTGAGTGTGCCACCCAGGTGCCCCACAATATAATGTTATATGTGGTTTGCTAAGGCTGCTCAAGTTGCAGCTTAGTATGCAGAAGATGTTAACCACCTTTCTATAATGGTTGAAGAGGGTTCTCCCAAATTTCATGCTCAACTGTAACCTTGAGATGTGACCTTATTTGGAAATAGTGTCTTTGCACGTGTAATTAATTAAGATGAGGTCATACTGGGTTAGAATGGGCCCTAAATTCAATGACTGGTGTCCTTATATGATGGTTGTGTGGAAACGCAGGCACAAACCAGGGGAAGAAGGCCATGTATGACATAGGAAGGACCAGAGTGACACAGCTACAAGACTAGGACAGCCTAAGACTGTAGGCAACCACCAGAAGTTAGGAGAGAGGCATGGGACGTTTTCTGCCAAGAGCCTTCAGACAGACCTTGATTTTGGACTCTAGACCTTAGAATTATGAGAGAATAAATTCCTATTGTTTTAAACCATCCATTCATGGTATTTTTAGGTTAGCCCTGAGACTCTAATAGAGCATCTAACTCAAACCTGAAGAAAGTTGAAGAGAATGTTTGTTTTTGGGAAGGAATTTTTCTTTTTCTTTTTTTTCTAAGATTTTATTTATTTATTTGACACAGAGAGAGAGAGAGAGATTACAAGTAGGCAGAGAGGCAGGCAGAGAGACAGGGAGAGGAGGAAGCAGGCTCCCTGCTGAGCAGAGAGCCCGATGTGGGCCTCGATCCCAGGACGCTGAGATCATGACCTGAGCCGAAAGCAGAGGCTTTAACCCACTGAGCCACCCAGGCGCCCTGGGAAGGAATTTTTCAAGCAAAATGAAACAAGATATATAAATATCCAGAAGAGAGGGAGAAGATTTTGCTCTTGAATAGCAAAAATATTTTTTACAAGATGAAAACCTGAAGTGTGGGGTTAGGAGACTAAGCTAGGAAAAAATACAGGAACTATTTAATAAATGTACTTCTTGCTTATAAGTCATGATAAGGATGTTAGAAATTTATCTTCAGGGCAGTAGGGAGTAATCAGATATTCTTAAACAGGGAAAACACAGAATCATACTTGAAGTTTGTAAAAATCACTACAAGTGCATTATATTCTCCATAGGAGAATGGGCAGAAGAGGGGAAAATCTGATGGCAGAAATACCAGCCATGAGGTTATTCTAGAAATCCATATGGAAAGTAATTATTAAATAAGGAAGGCACCAGTGGGAATGGAAATATATGGATAGATTTGAGAGACATTTATGAACTAGAATTTTTATAATTTGATGATGGTTAAAATGTAAAGAATAAGGAAGAGAAAGTAGCCAAGGGTGATCAGACATCTGCTTGGACAACTACATGCAGTGATATTTGCTGATTTAGAACAAAGAGGAGAATGAGTAGGTATACGAGAGCTGATTTCAAGTTTGGACATGTTGAGTTGAGGTGTCTGTGGGATATGTAAGTGAATACATCTAATGAGCTGCTGAATATGTATTCTGATGCTCAAAGGAGATATATTTGTAAAAGAGAGTTGGAAGGGAAAAAATGATCAGGGAAACAATCAGATTAGTGCTAATGATTAGTGGAAACTAAATGATCAGTGGGAAAGGGTAGTAGTGATGAGGACATAGATGAGAGAAGAGGTTAAGAGTTATTAATGAAGTGAAATATATAGGACTTACTGGAAAGAAGAATGTTTCCAGAGGGCAGTGTGGAAATACTATTTTACTTGCAGAAAGATTTGAATATGTATGTATGGTAAGAGGAAAGAACCAGTCAAGATGGGCAGATGAAAAACAAAGCTGAGTGAGATCCGTGAGAATTAAGGGAATCAGATTCAGAAAACAGATTTATTGTAAAGAACAATTATGAGCCCATGAGGCATTCTTGCTACCTCAATGATTCTTGGCCTAAGACATAGCCTGGATCTGCTCACTGGCTGTGTATATAAAAGATGGCAGGCACCCTCAAGATTATATCTTCATGTGCAAAATCAAAAGCTCTCCCATTTTTCTCTTTAGCAGCATCACTTAATAGTGGAGGTGAAGGATGATATTGGACTGTGAGGGTTGGAAAAAATTTGCAACATGGAAAGATGCTTAAATAATAGAAATACCTGTATAAATCTTCATAATAGCTTTTCTAACAGCTGCACTTGAGGTGTTTTATCACATATTACTGGCCACCAGCAGGCTTTACACAGTCAGTAGAGCTGGTCTGGCCTTGGTATTCACTACTTTATCTAGGAACTTTACAGAGATCAGCAGGGGCTTGAGAGCAAGGCACAGATTCCAGTTTTTAAACATATCCCGTGAAGAGAGAGAATACATGGTGAAAACTGGGATGTATTTTCAGGTCTAGGATTTACATGAGAAACAGAGATGGGATCTGATGATTTCTAATTTCTAAAGTGAGAGCTAAGGTTAGTTACTGAGAATGAGGGTTGCAGGAGTGATTCATGGGTGAAGGGGGGTGAATTCTTAAAATAGTTTATTTGGGACCAAAAAAAAAAAAGTTGACATGTAGAACACTGCAGTGCAATTTTGAAGACCTCATAATGGTTTCCTAATGTATTAGATCAGGACTGTTGTAGTTGCTGGTGGTGGTAGAAAGAGGTTGTGAATTACAAAACACTGAGTTAAGATTTAGGTTTGGGTTTAGGTTGTGATTCAGCAAATGAGTGGAGTCCATTGCAGTTCTGATTGCTATTTGCAAATACACTGCTGGTCAAGGCCAGTGATCACTCACATAGTCATTCAGAAACCATAGCCTGTAAAATGATTCTGTAAAATGTAAAAAACTGCAGCTTTTTTTGTTGTTTACTTTTGTTGCTCTTTGCTTTATATTCCTCCTTTAAAATTTTTTTTGTCCTTTCCCTCTTTGGGCCCTTCACTTTTTAATGTTTCTCTTTTTATTTGTTTTTATTTTCAGCAAGCATATGCTTTTTTTCTAACTCTTACAGTCTCTACTTTTATTATATTTCAGATTTATATATTTGACATTTTAAAAGTCAGGTAATGCGTTCAGGTTTATAAGGAAAAGCAATTAACTTCTAGACTTACTATTCCTATTCCAAGTTTCTTGACAATCAAACACTTCACCTGGTTTGAATCACTGCTTTTGGTATTTATTTATTTATTTATTAAAAGTTTAGATGTTAACTCTTTTCTCCTTAAATGGCAGTTGAGGATTTAAATCTCTTGTGCCTACCACTCACAAGTACATTTCCCACTCATCTTCCACCTGACATAATTGGTTTTCTTTTTAATTATTATTATTATTTGCCCCAGGGGTACATGTCTGTGAATCATCAGGCTTATACCTTTCACAGCACTCACCATAGCACAAACCCTCCCCAATATCCATAACCCAGCCACCCTATCCTTACCCTCCCACCCCCCAGTAACCCTCAGTTTGTTTCATGAGATTAAGAGTTTCTTATGGTTTGTCTCCATCCTGATCCCATCTTATTTTTCCCTCCCTAACCCCCACGACCCCCCACCGGCCCCCCAAATCCCTAATATCAGAGAGATCATATGATAATTGTCTTTCTCTAATTGACTTATTTCGCTTAGCATAATACCCTCTAGTTCCATTCATGTTGTTGCAAACAGCAAGATTTCATTTCTTTTGATGGCTGCATAATATTCCACTGTGTATATATACCACATCTTCTTTATCCATTAATCTGTTGATGGACATCTAGGTTCTTTGCATTGTTTGGCTAATGTGGACATTGCTGCTGTAAACATTCGGGTGCACGTGCCCCTGCAGATCACTACACTTGTATCTTTAGAGTAAATACCCAGAAGTGTGATTGCTGGGTCTTAGGGTATCTCTATTTTCAACTTTTTGAGGAACCTCCATACTGTTTTTCAGAGTTGCTGCACCAGCTTGCACTCCCATCAACAGTGTAAGAGGGTTCCCCTTTCTCCGCATCCTTGCCAATACCTGTCGTTTCCTGACTAGCTGATTTTAGCCATTCTGACTGGTGTGAGGTGGTATCTCACTGTGGTTTTGATTTGTGTTTCCCTGATGCTGAATGATGTTGAGCACTTTTTCATGTGTCTGTTGGCCATTTGGATGTCTTCTTTGCAGAAGTATCTCTTCATGTCTTCTGCCCATTTCTTGATTGGATTATTTGTTCTTTGGGTGTTGAGTTTGATACATTCTTTATCGATTTTGGATACTAGCCCTTTATCTGATATATCATTTGCAAATATCTTCTCCCATTCTGTCAGGTGTCTTTTGGTTTTGTTGACAGATTTCTTTGCTGTTCAAAAGCTTTTGATCTTGATGAAGTCCCAATAGTTCATTTTCGCCTTTGTTTCCCTTGCCTTTGGTGATGTTCCTAGGAAGAAGTTGCTGCAGCTGAGGTCGAAGAGGTTGCTGCCTGTGTTCTCCTCAAGAATTTTGATGGATTCCTGTGTCACATTGAAATCTTTCATCCATTTTGAGTCTATTTTTTGTGTGGTGTTAGGAAATGATCCAGTTTCATTCTTCTGCATGTGGCTGTCCAGTTTTCCCAACACCATTTGTTGAAGAGGCTGTATTTTTTCCATTGGACATTCTTTCCTGTTTTATCAAAGATTAGTTGACCATAGAGTTGAGGGTCCTTTTCTGGGCTCTCTATTCTGTTCCATTGACCTATGTGTCTGTTTTTGTGCCAGTACCATACTGTCTTGATGATTACAGCTTTGTAATAGAGNCTGTCTCCC
>LNAC01000288.1:46447-119651 GCA_002007465.1 Ailurus styani | reverse complement strand
ACTTTGGTTTTCTTTTTCAATGTTCCTCTGGCTATTCGGGGTCTTTTCTGGTTCCATATAAATTTTAGGATTATTTGTTCCATTTCTTTGAAATAAATTGATGGTATTTTGATGGGCATTGCATTAAATGTGTAGATTGCTCTAGGTAGCATAGATTTTCACAATATTTGTTCTTCTGATCCACGAGCACGGAATGTTTTTCCATTCCTTTGTGTCTTCCTCAATTTCTTTCATGAGTACTTTATAGTTTTCTGAGTATAGATTCCTTGTCTCTTTGGTTAGGTTTATTCCTAGATATCTTACGGTTTGGGGTTCAATTATAAATGGGATTGACTCTTTAATTTCTCTTTCTTCTGTTTTGTTGTTGATATATAGAAATGCAACTGATTTCTGTGCATTGATTTTATATCCTGCCACTTTACTGAATTCCTGTATAAGTTCTAGCAGTTTTGGAGAAGAGTCTTTAGGGTTTTCCACATAAAGTATCATATCATCTGCAAAGAGTGAGAGTTTGACTTCTTCCTTGCTGATTTGGATGCCTTTTACTTCTTTTTGTTGTCTGATTGCCAAGGCTAGGACTTCTAGTACTATGTTGAGTAGCAGTGGTGATAGTGGACATCACTGCCGTGTTCTGACCTTAGGGGAAAAACTCTCAGTTTCTCCCCATTGAGAATGATATTCACTGTGGGTTTTTCGTAGATGGTTTTGATGATATTGAGGTATGTACCCTCTATGCCTACATTGTGAAGAGTTTTGATCAAGAAAGGATGCTGTACTTTGTTAAATGCTTTTTCAGCATCTATTGAGAGTATCATATGGTTCTTGTTCTTTCTTTTATTAATGTCTTGTATCACATTTATTGATTTGTGGATGTTGAACAAACCTTGCAGCCCAGGAATAAATCCCACTTGGTCGTGGTGAATAATCCTTCAATGTACTGTTGGATCATATTGGCTAGTATTTTGGTGAGAATTTTTGCATCCGTGTTCATCAAGGATATTGGTCTGTAATTCTTTTATATAAGGTCTTTGCCCAGTTTTGGGATCAAGGTAATGCTGGCCTCATAAAATGGGTGTGGAGGTTTTCCTTCCATTTCCATTTTTTGGAACAGTTTCAGGAGAATAGGTATTAATTCTTCCTTAAATTTTGGTAGAATTCCCCTGGGAAGCTGTCTGGCCCTGGGCTCTTGTTTCTTGGGAGATTTTTGGTGACTGCTTCAATCTCCTTACTGGTTACAGGTCTCTTCAGGTTTTTTATTTCTTCCTGGTTCAGTTTTGGTAGTTTATATGTCTCTAGGAATACATCCATTTCTTTCAGATTGTCAAATTTGCTGGTGTAGAGTTGCTCATAATATGTTCTTATAATTGTTTGTATTTCTTTGGTGTTGGTTGTGATCTCTCCTCTTTCATTCATGATTTCATTAGTTTGAGTCCTTTCTCTTTTCTTTTGGATAAGTCTGACCAGGGGTTTATCAATCTATTAATTCTTTTAAGGAACAGCTCCTAGTTTCATTGATTTGTTCTACTGTTCTTTTGGTTTCTATTTCATTGATTTCTGCTCTGATCTTTATTATTTCTCTTCTCCTGCTGGGTTTAGGCTTTCTTTGCTGTTCTTTCTCCAGCTCCTTTAGGTGTATGGTTAGGTTGTGTATTTGAAACCTTTCTTGTTTCTTGAGAAAGGCTTGTATTGCTATATACTTTCCTCTCAGGACTGCCTTTGTTGTGTCCCAAAGATTTTGAAGAGTTGTGCCTTCATTTTCATTTGTTTTCATGAATTTTTAAAAAATTCTTCTTTAATTTCCTGGTTGACCCATTCATTCTTTAGTAGGATGTTCTTTAGCCTCCATGTATTTGAGTTCTTTCCAACTTTCCTCTTGTGATTGAGTTCTAGTTTCAGAGCATTATGGTCTGAAAATATGCAGGGACTGATCCCAATCTTTTGATACCAGTTGAGTGTGACCCAGGATGTGATCTATTCTGGAGAATGCTCCATGTGCACTAGAGAAGAATGTATATTCTGTTGTTTTGGGATGGAATGTTCTAAATATATCTGTGAAGTCCAACTGGTCCAGTCTGTCATTTAAAGCCTTTATTTCCTCATTGACCTTTTGCTTAGATGATCTGTCCATCTCAGTAAGGGGAATGTTAAAGTCCCTTACTATTATTGTATTATTATTGATGTGTTTCTTTGATTTTTTTATTAATTGGTTTATATAATTGGTTGCTCCCATGTTAGGGGCATAGATATTTAAAATTGTTAGATCCTCTTGTTGGACAGACCCTTTAAGCATGATATAGTGTCCTTCCTCATCTCTTATTATAGTCTTTGGCTTAAAATCTAATTTATCTGATATAAATATTGCCACCCCAGCTTTCTTTTGATGTCCATTAGCATGGTAAATTGTTTTCCACCCCCCTCACTTTAAATCTGTAGGTGTCTTTGGGTCTAAAATGAGTTTCTTGAAGACAGCGTATCGATGGGTCTTGTTTTTTTTTTTTATCCATTCTGATACCCTGTGTCTTTTGATTGGGGCATTTAGCCCATTTACATTCAGAGTAACTATTGAAAGATATGAGTTTAGTGCCACTGTATTGCTTGTAAGGTGACTGTTATTGTATGTTCTCTGTTCCTTTCTGTTCTGTTACTTTTAGGCTCTCTCTTTGCTTAGAGGACCCCTTTCCATATTTCCTGTAGGGGTGGCTTGGTGTTTGCAAATTCTTTTAGTTTTTGTTTGTGCTGGAAGCTTTTTATCTCTCCTTCTATTTTCAATGACAGCCTAACTGGATATAGTATTCTTGGCTGCATAGTTTTCTAGTTTAGTGTTCTGAATATATTATGTCCTTTCTGGCCTGCCAGGTCTCTGTGGATAGGTCTGCTGTCAGTCGAATATTTCTACCATTGTATATTACAGACCTCTTGTCCCAAGCTGCTTTCAGGATTTTCTCCTTGTCACTAAGACTTGCAAGTTTTACTATTAGATGATGGAGTGTGTACCTATTTTTATCGATTTTGAGGGGGGTTCTCTGTGTCTCCTGTATTTTGATGCTTGTTCCCTTTGCCAAATTAGGGAAACTTTGTACTATAATTTGCTCCAATATACCTTCTGCCCCTCTTTCTTTCTTCTTCTTTTGGGATCCCAATTATTCTAATACTATTTTGTCTTATGGTATCACTTATCTCTTGAATTCTCCCCTAATGGTCCAGTAGTTGTTTGTTTCTCTTTTCCTCACCTTCTTTATTCTCTATCATTTGGTTTTCTATATCACTAATTCTCTCTTCTGCCTCACTTATCCTAGCAGTAAGAGCCTCCATTTTTTTATTGCACCTCATTAATAGCTTTTTTGATTTCAACTTGATTAGATTTTAGTTCTTTTATTTCTCCAGAAAGGGCATTTATTTCTCCAGGAGGGATTCTCTTATATCTTCCATGCTTTTCTCGAGCCCAGCTAGCACCTTGATAATGGTCATTCTGAACTCTAGTTCTGACATATTACTAATGTCCACATTGATTAGGTCCCTAGCCATCGTTATTGCCTCTTGTCCTTTTTTTTGTGGTGAGTTTTTCCGCCTTGTCATTTTATCCAGATAAGAATAGATGAATGAGAGAACAAAATAGTAAAAGGGTAGCAAAGACCCCAGAAAAATATACACAAACCAAGTCAGAAGAGACCTGAAACTAGGGGGAGAAGAAAAAGGGGGAAAAAAGAAGAAAAAAAATCTGTATCTATATCTACATCTCTATATCTCTANAAGGGTAGCAAAGACCCCAGAAAAATATACACAAACCAAGTCAGAAGAGACCTGAAACTAGGAGGAGAAGAAAAAGGGGGAAAAAAGAAGAAAAAAAAATCTGTATCTATATCTACATCTCTATCTCTATCTATCTATCTATCNTATATCTCTATATCTATCTATCTATCTATCTATCTATCAGACTGGCAAATTGAACAGAGCCAAACACCTGGTTTTGGGTGTATTTTGGTCTGTTAGAAGAAACTGTCTCCCAAAATTTTAAAGAAAGAAAAAGTTTTATATATACACAGATAAGGGTAAACATGATGAAGGGATGGAACATAATTGTAAAGCTGAAAATTAAAAAAAGATCCTAAAAAAGGAAGTGATAAGAAGTTGGTTGAGAAAAGAAAAAAAAAAAGAAGGAATGTGATCAAGCTGGAGACTAGAACAAAACCATGTGCTAGATTTAGAAGAAATTGTATCCCAAAAATTAAAAAAAATAGTATATGTATACAAAAAATAAGGTTAAATACAATGAAGGGATAAAATATGACTATAGCAATGAAAATTAAAAAAGATTTTTAAAAAAGGTATTGATAAGATAAAATAGTTTAAAAAACATTAAAGTAAGAAAGAGGAACAAATTTAAAAAAAAGAGTAAGAAAAAGTAAAATTCAAAGAATTTAACTTTGAACGACTAAAGGATCATGGGAAAAAAGCTATGAATTCTATGTGCTGCTTTTCCCTAGTTCTGGAGTTCCACAGTTCTCAGTGATCAATGAACTTGGTCTTGGCTGGATGTTCTTGCTGATCTCCTGGGGAAGGGGCCTGTTGCAGTGATTCTCACATGTCTTTGCCCAAGACGGAATCACACCACCCTTGCCAGGGGCCAGGCTAATTAATCTGCTCAGGTTCACTCTTGAGAGCTGTTGTTCCCTGAACGCTTTCCTATAGCTTTGGAGGACGGGAATGAAAATGGTAGCCTCCCAATCTCTGACCTGGAAGAAAAGAGAGCTCAGGGCCCCACTCCTCCGTGCATCCTCGGAGAAAAGCAGTCAATCCCTCCCATCTCCCTGGTCTCTGGCTGCACTCCAAGTTCACCCAGCCTGTGATTGAGCATTTCTATCTCTGGTACATGGCCCTGTTTGGAATCTCCAAACCTGTAGTGAGCTCCCACACCACTCCTCCCCGAGGAGAAAGGAGGAGGTCTCTCCACATATGCCACTTGTGGGCTCTCTGCTCAAAGAGCAGTGGCCCGTGGTGCTTGGGTGGCTCAGTGGTTAAGCATCTGTCTTCGGCTCAGGTCATAATCCTGGGGTCCTAGGATCGAGCCCCACATTGGGCTCCCTGCTCAGTGGGAAGCCTGCTTCTCCCTCTCCCACTCCCTCTGCTTGTGTTCCCTCTTTCTCTGTGTGTGTCTCTCTCTCTCTGTCAAATAAATTTTTAAAATATTAAAAAAAAAATTTAAAGAGCAGTGGCCCAACTATGCTTTGGATCACGGTTTAAGGTAATCCTGAGCTGAGAGACCCCTCTGTGGCTTGGGTCCATCTCTGAAGCCAGGTTCCCCTCTCTGATACCTGTGAGCTCTGTTGCACTCAGACACCCCTGGTCTTTTTGTGTCCCCATGGGTCTTGAGACCACACTGTCCCCACGAGGGCTTTGCCCCCCGGCTTAGCCTCTGGAGCGAAGTCCCTCAGTGGAGCAGACTTCTAAAAGTTCTGATTTTGTGCTCCCCTGCTCTCTCACTTGCTGGGAGCCAGCCCCTCTCCCCATGGTCTATCTTCCTGTCACTTCAGATTCACTTTTCCATAAGTCCTACCTTGCAGAAAGTGGTCGCTTCTTTGTTCCTAGAATTGCTGCTCTTCTCTTCAATCTTCTGTTGAATTTGTAGGTGTTCAGGATGGTTTGATAACTATCTGGCTGAACTCCTGGGACCTGATGATAATCGGTCTCCTACTTCTCTGCCATTTTGCTCCTCTCCCACCTGACATAATTCTATCACAATATTGATTACATCAACATTTATTTAGGATTTGTAAGATGCTGACTATGTGGATATTGTTCAGAGCAGAAAAAAACTCCTCCCCCTTGTCCAACATTTTAAATTTCACTGGAGTTAAAAATTACCTAGATATTCTTTGACTGAGTTTTCTATGTACCCTAGCACTAACTCAGCACCAAATTTCTGAGATAAGTATACATTTCCTCTCAGGATGGTAAAACCCATCTGGTAATTTACTAGTTCTGTCGGTGTACTTTTGCCTTTCCCAAACTGTCCATGTTTCTCTCCCAGTTTATGCAGATAATCTCAACCTGTGACAGCTCTTAGTTGATGTTTCTTTCAACATCAGCTTGGAGATTCTATTTGTCTCTTTCCTGTTATATATTCTACTTTGGCTGCCATCTCTTATAACCCCCCCTTTGGAACACAACCTATAGTTCTGTCAAAGCAAAAATTGAACCCAACAAATTTAAACAAGCAGGAAGGCTTAGTTCAAAGCGACTCTGATAGTAGAGTGAGACCTAAACTTTGAACTCAACTCCACTGAAACAAAGGGCTGGAAAGATTTTAATTCTTGGGGTGGGGAGAATCATTGGCCATCTGTGCTTGGTATTGGATTTATCCAAAGAAAAATAAACTTCCCATATCTTTATGACATAAAGTAGTTTTACAACTTGCAGGAAGGTGCCTGCCTAAGATAGGCTCCTACTCTGCCAGGGAAGTGGTGATCACACGTCAGAGATGGCTCCCAGGTTCCAGAGAATGACATGCCTGGCTTATAAAACTGCCAAGAGTCTTTTGAAAAGATTTACATCACAAAGAAGCAGAGAAATAATTTATAATCCCAAGTTTTATAAAGCCAATGTTTTAAGGAAAGGAGGTCAGAGACCTACAGTGGGGAAGAAGTTTGTCTAAATTCTAGTGTTGCTGAGGGAGATGCTAGGGTCTCCTTAGTCTGTTGCCTTACAGAGGGACTTGTCTGGTCTTTTGAAACATTTTTGAAACTTCTTTGAGATATTACATGTCTCTCGCTTAAATGACAGTTTATTTTGATGTAGAATTCTAGATTGAAAGTCATTTTTTCCTCATAAGAAGGCATTATTTCATTGTCTTCTAGTTGCAATACTATTAACAAATTGTAAGCCGCTTTCATTTTAGATTCTTAATACGTGCATGCTTTTTTTTTGTTTGTTTCTTTCTGGAAGATTTTGGTCTTGTTTTTGCTTCTGTGATTCTTAATTTTCATTCAAAAATGTGTTTTTGTATGAGTCCCATTTAATTCATTAAATGATGAATGCAGTGTGGCTTTTTTGATGAAAAATTACATCCTTTAGTTTATGGAAATGTTCTTATATGATTTTTTGGATGATATCCTTGGTATTTTTTTTCCTGTTTTCTATAGTATTTGAATGTTGAAATTTGTGAATTGATTATTTTTAAAAATCTTTTTTCTTTCTACATTTCCATTTTACTTTTGCTGTTGCTTTCCTGACTTTCTGAAATCTATTCTCAACTTTAGCTTCCATTCTTCTCTCATTTTGTAGTGCTAGTGAAGTTGGTGGCCATTTTTTAAGTTTTGCCCTTCTTTTTACAAATTTCAAGAGTTCTTCCTTTTCGTCTGTATTTTTTCCCCAAAGTACCTTTTTTTGATTACTAAATATACAATGGTATTTCTTAGCTCTTTGAAAATTAATAGATTTTGAAGTTTTCCACTACTCCTTACATGCTCCCTGTTTCCTCCAAATTGCTTTCTTTTATCTACTTTTGTCTGCATGCTTGTTGCTTTTTGTTTTGTTTTGTTTTGTTTTATTTGTCTCCTTGTCTCGCATCATTGGCTTTCCTCAAGTGTCTGCTGATTATTCTCTGCCATTTATATTTAAATGCAAGACACTGAAAAGGTGATATTCAGCTTTTTGTGCACAGGCAAGCTTTGTTTTTATCAGTTCTCACTATTGGATAATGATCCAGAGACTTAGCAGACCTATTGGGACTACTTCAGAAATGCAGGGACCCATAAATCTTCTCTCTTGGATTCTCTTCTATTCTTGGTTGGGGCAGTGGGTTATAAGTGAATATAATGACCTTGATCTTGACTTGCTGTATTTAGTACTGAGTCTCAACTCTACTCTCAACTTTGCCCCATACTCCAGGAGCAGGGCCTCTCCAGTTTCTTCTCAAAATAAATAAATTCTTATTTTTCCTCATTGTTGGTGGAGGCAGTTGCCTACAGGGGAGTCCTCCCGGCTTTTGGAGGTCTGATTCCCTTTAAAGACTTTCATTTAGAGCTAGCTGCTGCTCCAATTCCTCAGACGTTTCCAGGTTTGCTTCTTGTTGAGTCTTCTCTGTGGTCCTATAGATATCCATCCTTTTCTTTTTTGCCAAGTCAGGTATCATTTGTCTGTCAGCTTGCCATTTTCCAAATACGTTTGACATCTGTTTTCCACTCTTTTCTCTTGTTTACTTCATGTTAATTTTTCTACAAAAAACTGTTTTTTGTATATTTGACAGAATTGTACATAAACACATGTATTCAATCTGTGATGTTTCAATTCAAAGAGACATTAATTTTATAACACACTCAAGACACATTACTCATTTGCTTTTTATGTTACAGTAGGTTGTGAATTGAGATCTCTACCACATAGTCTATTTAGACTAGATTGATTTATTGAGGTTTTTTGGCCCAGGATGTAATTGTAAGATTTTTTTTAAATATATATATTTCAGGTAGAAAGATATAATTGTAGGATTTTTAAAAAAATATTTCAAGTATTAGAAAAATTAGGATATTCCTATTATGTGCTGGTGGGTGGATTTTAAATACAAGAAAAAAACAGGAAAAAAAGAATATGTGAGACTGGGACTAGACAGTAAGCATGGGTGGCATTTTAAAAGTGCTTGACAGAATACTTGAAAAATTTCTTCTTTACAGTGATAAATATAAATGTGGCAATTAATCTCATTTAGAATTTTTGCAAAAGTTTTATAGTATAGGTAACTATATCTATACCTATCTCTCTCTATATATAAAGTACATACTAAAAATATATATGTTTATATATGTACATATATCTTATATATCATATATACATACATATATCTTATATACATACATATATCTAAATACATATAACTATGCATATATAGTTACATAAGATTTTTAAAGGCATGGCTTACAGTACCAAAATTTCTGCAATGATAATTCACATATCCTAAACAACCGTAACGTGAAGACCCAATGTTATTGTACTTGAAATGGAATATTAAAAGGCAGGAGGAAATATTAAACAAAAAGAACATTAAACATTTATCAATAAAAGAAATAAAAGACATATTTTATATTTTTTTAAAATAATAAACAATTAAAGATGCTTTGCTCGCCAAAAGAATGTAACTTGGGCTTTCTTTGCTTTTCAAACTGGCTTTTATGCTTTAGAAAAAAATATTTTTTTGTTACAAGGAATAGAGTACTATGCTACAATTTGCAATGTTTCATAAAATATTTACCAAGTTTTATATAGTAAGGATGTAAAATATGTTTTAATGATAATTTTATATAAGATTGTATATACCTATTATATACTTGTATATTTTTCATGGATTATTGGGAATATATGTAAGACTCAATTATTGAATGAATTAGGTTTCATAATACTTTCTCATCTCCGCAGTTTTTAAAAACTAGAATACTTGGGAAATACATTGAATGTGTCATATTGTACATTAACACAGTTACATTAAAGTCAGAAATCATCTGCCAGAATCTGTAACTGATTGACATATTTGAATCCTTATGTTCTATCTCCTCTATCAGCACATGGTTCTATACATTGTCTATTCAAAATGAAAATTTGTGGTGTCATTTACATTTCTATTTATCCTTAGTTGTATTATATATTCTCTAACCTCAAAATACAGTGAATTAACTGAAACTAGATGACATGTGAAGAGAGAAGCTGAAACTAGAGATCTAAATAAACTAGAAAATTGATAATCAGTTTTTAAAAATTAGTATTTTAACAAATATGATAGCTATAGGGCATTGTCAGGAGAAATTTAAATGGTGGTGGTTTTACGGTTGAAATAATTGGAATTCTAGTGAGTGACGGAACGTGTAAGGCTATTAGGAGAAAAAAGTTGCTATTTGAAAATCAATAACAACTCTCTTTGCAGATAAATTATCATATATTAGTTGGACTAAAAGTCGTATTCAGACCAGAATGCCTATTTAATACTTACTGCTCTGTGAGAACTGCCACCAATTTGCATCATTTACTTCCGTGTCATTTTCAGATACCTGATATTAGTCTACTCTTTTGAATCTAAAGATTCAACATGAAGACAAAGTTTGGTTTCTAGACATGAAATATCTATAAATAAGTTTTAAAATGCCCTCCTTTCTGCTTCCCTGGTGATCATTCTGCTCTTGTGTACAAGATCGTACACATCTTGCTTTTTACTTTTGATTCTGGAAAAGAGCTCACAACGATGATATTGTGTGGTAGCTCATCGCTCACAGCATGCCTGGTGAAATCTGATTGTGTGGTATCATTTCCTCCCCCTATGGAGAAGGGGATACCTCACTTGTCACAGGCTATTGAAAGTCGTCAGCTTTCATCAGTGGATCCTGACAACACGGAAGGAATGATTCACCTGAAGGAAGCAGAGGGCATAGCATTTCAAAAGTGATCTCTAAAGACTGATTATTTCTTGTCCTTGACACCCTGCCAAGGGCTAGATACATCGAACATTTGGGATGTAATGGAGCCTACAAATCACTAGTTGCCTAGAGTCTCCCTGGGCCTACAAGAGGATAGCTTGCTTGACTTTAGTTCAGTTTTTATTACATGTTGTAAACTTTTGACTGCTCTGATATGCCTTGTCATTGATGTGTCAAGATTGGATTGTGACAGGGTGTCTGACCTGATTGAAATCAAGAATGCTCTATTGGATCTTGTAGAAAATAATGGGAAAGCTTCTGTTGTGAGACCTGGGGCAGTGGAATATATTTCATAATCATGTCATTGAAAAAACACAGAGACTTATTTTAAGAGCATTTTTAGGAGGAGTGAAGAGAAGGGGCTTTCCTTGGCCTGCAAAAATTATAATTGAATCATACATTACAAGAATTCAAAAATTAAAAAGTTACAAGTTACATACATTTTGCTTTGTAAAAGGGCTAAATTTGTTGGTTGGAAATTTGTCCATCCCATACCTGCCACTAAGTGGTTTCTGTTGTCATAGTTTTAAGGCAGTTGATGTAAATGATTTCTTTAGTACACAAGANTGTAAAAGGGCTAAATTTGTTGGTTGGAAATTTGTCCATCCCATACCTGCCACTAAGTGGTTTCTGTTGTCATAGTTTTAAGGCAGTTGATGTAAATGATTTCTTTAGTACACAAGGAAAACACAAAAGACTTGTTATCAAATGAAAGATAAACTCTGCTTTTGTTATTCCAGTATTCAAAGTGCTCACTTGGTAATATTTCAGAATCTTTTAAGACTGCTTCATACAATGCAGTTTTGAACAATATGATCTCACTCTGTAAGAACACTATCACTGATAACAGTGGGTTACCCTGTGGAGAAGGGATTGTGGATCAAACCATTTTTTTTCCGTCTCTAAAGATATTTCCTACTCAGGAAAGCTAGTAAACAAGAAGATAAGGGCATTATTTTAGCCACAGTAAATCTTAATCAAAGTACCAGAGTACTGGTGAGAAGGAATAGCTGCAAAGCCTGCTTCAGGTTGATTCTGTAATTTTCCAGTAGGAGAGCGCCCACTTGTAGATTAAAAGATGCAGTCCATTGCTGCCTGACAAAGTTGATATTTTGAAGAAGTTAAGTAAACTCTCACATCCCTCCCTTGAGTTTAGGAATGTTGCCAGAGCAAATAAACACAGCTTCTATGCTAGTATTTGAACCAAATGATCATATTCTAAAAACTTCCTTGCAAAGAGTCCTTTAAATACAGGCAGAAAAACTGTGGGTTTTTAAAAATTGTCATTATCTTCAAAATTCATTCCTCTTCTCATGCTTCTCTGCCCGGCATGTGAACGGTGTTAAAGAAAAAACAAAACAGAGCCTGAAAGTAGTTAAAGCCATAAAGCCAGACTTTATTCAGGAACATGATAATAAGGGGAAAGAGACATCAGTGTAGAACTGAGCTGAATTCTGAATATAAGGAAAAGAGAGGATTTGTAGTCAAGCAGCAGGGTTGGTGGATGGAAGATACTGAGAAGAGACATAAGATGTTAGAGGCCTTCTTGCTAATCTGACCTAATAGGATTCTTTATGAGGGCAGGCCAGAGTGAGCAGATATCGCTTGGCGGGGGGTCGGGGCAGGGGTCAGGGAGGGATATGGAAGACGTGAGGAAGTTGATCAGATATTGCAGATGATCAGGTAACAAGAGTGGGGGCTTCTCTCTAAACTGACTTAGCAGAATTCTTGCCAGAACTAGGCTATGTAAGCCTGGCAAGGATGGGGCCGAGACTGAGTCCTCATCAGGGAGAAAGCTCAGAGCTGCTTGACTAAAGTGTGGTTAAGGAGATAGTCTTCATGAACAGTAAAAGATTGTTCTTCATTGGCAGTAAGTTTATCGAGTATGTCAATTGTAATTTTTTCCTCTTCTATCTTTCTTGTCATGAAGTATCACCCTGAAGTTAACTGACACCCACCATGATTTTCTGAGACCTACAAGCATCTTCTATGAAAGTCTAGTACCATTTTGGAGAAAGCTACATATTTCTCAAAAGTATACATTGCATGGTTGAAGCATTTAAAAATTGACTGCAAGTTTTTGGAGTAGTGGTTGAGAGGCAGGCTTTAGAATCAAAATTTTCCATCTTGACTCCATTGTTTGTTAGCTATATAAACGTGGACAAGTTACTTCTTCATTCTCAATATGTCGGTCCCTTTAATATCAAATACAGAGATCATATCTTATAAGAATGTTAGAGGATGACAGAAAACTAGATATGTGCTATCTCACCACATAATTTAATTAGTGCTAATATTCAAAACAAAGATGAGGAGATTTGTTTAAATAATTCTGTTTAATTGGAAACAAAGAAGGGAAATGAGTTTTCTAGAATTGAATAAAACTCTTTAAAATTCTGGACTCTAGAGCCTGTCATTGCAGAGTGCCCTCTCTGTCAATTGTGGTTTTAAATCTGTTACTTATACTTGTGCAGCTTCTCAACATGATAAATTACTCAAAAATATACAACATCTACACTTATCTTAGGTTTGGGGGAGATAAGGAAATAAGGCAGATGAATTTAAAAGAAAAAAAAATCAACCTTGGTTCAGAAATAATGATTAGGACAATGATTACAAATACTTATGGAAACAAAGGAAGGAAAAGACATATAGATGTAAAAGATCTAGTGGCATAGCTGGTAATCTATTTGTTTTTGCTAAACACATATAAGTGTGTGTCTTTGTGTGTATATGTGTGTGTCTTCTAGAGACTTTTGATTCTCATTTTAATTTTCCCATGAAATTGAATTTTCTTGTTTCCCTAGGGAGGCAGTTTGCTACAGAGTCCTGAATATTTCATTCAGAGATGTTCATCCATCTCATTCAGAAAAGTTTGCCTATATTCAACTTCACTTTCCTTATGCTCAAATTTGATTTGGCCCATCTTTTTCAATTATAATCTACTGCCAATGCCCTAAAATGCATTATTCTGAATTGGCAACCAGGACTCATACTACTATAGTATTACATAATTAGAAGATGAGAGTCACATTAATTTAATATACATTTATAGTCAGTGACCCATGAAACTTTGCTTTTTTTTAGTTCGATCAAAAGATGCTAAAAACCTGCTGTCATTTTTCTTATTCATGTTTACCAAAGTTCTTACTCAATCTTAGAGTGTTTGTTGTTCAAATCAGAAATTACGTGAGCAACACCCGGAAGATCTTTGACACTCTTTAACACAGAATCACATACTGAGCACTGCTAAAATAATCCTTAACTTTTAGCATAAACAAATGAATTTGTATTTAAAAAAGTTACCAGCACCTATTCTGTGTAAGGCAAACTATTACATTTTGACCACTTACTGCTATTCCACGTTAGGGACCGACTGCAGTTCTTATCAAGGAAACCAAACTTGGTAGACATTGTCATGGGAATGCAGGGCAGATTCCAGTGCAGTGACCAGTGGGGACTTTCAAGGGGCTGTCCTTTAGATTTCCAACAGCACAAATGTCACCCAGTTGTAGGGGAAATGGAGAGAAGATGGCTTTTTCAGCGTAGAGAGGGAACACCTTTTGAGATTGTTTAGTGATGATCTTTTTCCAGTGTAACATGATCCATCAGTGAGCAATAGCAACTTGACATTAAAACAAAACAAAACACAATTATATTGACTTTACTGATTCTCTTGTTGTTTGTTACAAGAATATTCTCAAAGTTTGGTGGAGACAGGGACATGGGCACCAAGAAAAAAGATGGAATTCACTCAGAATGCATATTAGTTTTAGAAGAATTCTCAGCTTTATTTTCTAATTTTACTGAAGAGCAAATTGGGAACCAAAACTGAAGTGATTTATGCAAGGTCATACACAATACAGTCTCAACCAATCCCTCATTACATCACAAACTCAAAGTATACCTTTTTATTTCGTTTTTCTTGTAGTAAAAAGTCTTCCTATCAGACTGACATAATATGGAAGCCTTTATCTTCAGCTTTGATAACTTCCATAGCTGTAAAATTGATCTAAGAATCTTCCAGGTATACTCATTTCTTCACAAAGACATTTTTAATGGATCACAGAATTCATATTCATATTTTATCTTTCATACTTTTAACTTATCATCTTCCTTGCCAGCTGTGCTCTCCCACCATCTTTGGTGATGTCCACATCTTCTCCCATCCTTTGGGAGTTATCCTTTAATTTCTCTCCTTCTTCATCTTGACTTCTAATGAATGAAAGAATAGCAGCATTAGCATCTGTTTGTCTCTTTTGGAATACTGTATGTTCTTTGGGGAAATAGGCTCAGTCTTATTTATCTTTGAATAAATAGATTTACGGTTTGCTAAACTTTCTCACACATAGTAAATAAAGCACAAATGGGTGTGAAATAATCGATGAAACTAGTATCTCTTATTTGTTTATTCTTAATGCACTTCTATACTACTTTCCAAATAAAAAATTCCAATATGTAGTATGTAAGACAATCAACCAAGTCCTGCCTTAGTTCAGATCTTTCCTCAGGTCTCTCATGGTTTTCCTCAGAGTTATGCAATAGTTTCTTAACTGATTTTTCTTATTTGTGCCTTTTTCCACATTGTCCTCATGTAAATATCTGCATTTCTGGGGTAAATAGTATCTGAATATCATTTAAATGATTTATAAACCAATTTCTTCTTCATTTCAATATACTCACTCACATTTCCATAACTTTTGGTCTTCAGATCAGGTCTTAAGGAAAAATAATGCTCCTTATATTCATTCAGTGAAACATGTGCCAGCCTTAGTTATGTGTCATAGTGCCCTAACATTTAGGAGATCCATATGGTGGCCTTTTATTCAGAAAACATGTTCTACTATAGAGCAAGGGAAGATAAAGAGCTTACCACCACGTTTTCAGATCCTAAGTGATATTTCTAAATCTTTTCCTCCTCAGATTTACACACCACTATCATACTGCCAATTCACTGAAATAGTGTCTATTCATGGCAAGCAATCCTTCAGTCATTGCAGGTGACTTTACAGTTGCATTACCTCCATCCAGTCCTCGTAGCTCAGAAAGGGGAACAAGGTCCCATTTAAAGTATGGCCCCAGCTGAATCCTCCCTGTTCCATGGAGGACAATAAGATGTAGACAAGCATTTCTGCACTGATGATATCAGTTGGGTGGCAAGCCATGGTCTACTGGTCCTCCTGGATGAGAGCCAGCAAGGGCTGCAACCACATCACATTCACTTCACGCTGGCTATCCAGCAACACCAGAACTTCTCCTGTAGTATGGGTCGCTCCAATCATTCTTCCTCCAATCAATCTCTCTCACTTTGTATTCCTTATTATTTTAATTTTTCCAAAAAGGTATTTGGGGATATATTTATCTAGCTCTCTTTTCAAATCATCAAAGTCACTATCATTATCCATGGAGGTGATTTCATGAAGATGACATTCTTGTGTGCTCTCTGTTATCACGCACTGTCCTGGGCAAAGCCAACACAGCTTCACTGTAGAGACAAATAATAACACTAAGAACTGTCATATCAGTCAGGTAAAGACTTTACATGCTGCTCTCCTAGTGTTTAACAAATCTCTATGGTAGGCCAAGCAGTTACATATTAAATGCATGTATCTGAGAATCTAAATCTCTCAATTCCTAATCACTTTCAGTAAAATTTATATCCAATTTAGAAGAGAATTTCACATTCTTTTTTTTCTAGGCCTTCCACATGATTATCATATCACAATTTTGTATGCTTTGAACTATGACTCCAACACTGGCCTTGGAGCTTGAGTGAAACAGAGATCGAATATTTTAGGGAATGATCCACAGGGCACAGACCCCTTGATAGGCACATACATAAACAACTGAATCACTTGACTGAAGTTTTAATAAAAAAGAAGCAAAACTCTCCAGGTCACAGATATAAAAAGTCACCTGAATAGAAATACCGAACTATTACAGTTACCATTGTGGATCTAGCACAGCTGAAAGTAGTTTTTCGATTTTTTGGAGCAGAAGTTCCTAGAGCTGGAAACTAGTGCTGGAGGCTGAGTGTGGACCAATATGAGAGTGAGAATATCCCAGGTGCAGATGGAGGTGGGAGTGGGGATGCTACTGCAGGGTTTACTTCTAGGTTCCCCATCAGGTCCTCATGTTGAAGACCCCAGAAGGATAGCTTGTGACTCCCCAAACCAGCAGCCCAGGATCAGAGCTTCACATAATCTGACTGTTGCACCCTCCCTCCCTGCCTTAACCCTGGGTGGGGTGGGAGAGGCCAGTGAAAGGGGCCCGGGGAAGCCCTGCAGCCCAGCTTCGGGCCTGCACCAGACACGTTGGCAGTCACAGACCTTGGGCTTTTTACCACCATCTATTTCTTCTCCTTTCCTCTTCCCCGCCCCCATCAAAGATATTAGTTAGGCTTTTAAAATTAAATGAGAGTTGGTTAAAATTAAATGGAGTGCTAGGTTTAGTCAGTTAAGCATCAGACTCTTGATTTCAGCTCAGGTCATGATCTCAGGGTCCTGAGATCGAGTCCTGCATGGGGCTCTGCACTCATTGGGGAGTCTGCTTGAAGTTCCCTCTCTCTCCCTCTCCTTCTGCCCCACGCTCCAGCTTGTGTGCCTGTCCACACGTACTCTCTCTCTCAATAATTAATTAATTAATTAATTTAATTAAACAAGAGTTTTAAGAGCATGTCTTGGAAAATAGCAAAGAAGAAGTTTGAACAGTTCCATCCTCTCTATTCCAGTTTGAAGTGAATGGAAGATTATTTGAAATAGAAAAGATAGGGCCAAGTCCTAAGTGAAAGCAAGAAGAAGGAAAAGGAGAAGAAGAAGGCAAAAATAACAGTGCTTCATTGGTAACTGGCTGTCTATTCCTTTTTTTTTTTAGAACCTGAAAATCCCCCTTTTGAAAGATTTTTTACAGTTTGGTTTCTGTCTTCTAGCATGGAGACTGGTATTTACCTTGAGGGCAAACAGCTCTTTTGATGTCCATGACTATATTAATGTATCTTTTCTTATGCAGAAGTAAGACATTGTGTTGAAGCATGTTGCATACTGATTAGTAGATAGAAGGTGCTAAATAAACAATTTCTTGACTTAAATTGAACAGTAAGCTTTTGGTTTATTTTGAGACTCCTTTGGGATCTTATTTGTGTTGGCTAAATAAAGTAGTAATTGAAAGATGTAAAAAATAATATTATCTACCTCAGAGTTGCTGGAGGGATAAAGAGACTAATATTTGCAGTGACTTAGTTCATCTTTGGCATACAGTAAAATCTCAAAGTGTTTATTACTTTTGTTGAGCTATTAGCAGTAATGAACACACATGGTACTTGTGTTTATATGTGTGCATTTGGGTTTCTATATGCATACATGCATATGTGTGTGTGTATTTTTAAATACTATAATATCATGATTAATATGTATCTGTAAATTCACTTAAAATTATTCCTGACTTTATCTTTGAAATTTAAATCATTTTTTTAAGATAGTGTACATTATTACTGCATAATGTGCTTTTTAGGAAATTTTTAAAGAGCTACTTAATCTTTATAGCTTTCAATATTTTAAAAACTATCTTTAAAATGTGGGATTATCCCCTTGAGTCTATGAGAAAAATCTCCATTTCCAAAATTGAAAGAATGTGTGTCATTTCTATCTAGAGCACGGGCACATGTGAATTTTACAGGACTGGGAAAGATTAACTAGGAACTCGGTACGATGTAAAGGCATCTGAGAAGCAGTAGGAGATGATACTTGACCTTTTGAGGCTTCTCAGGGGATTGAAGTTAAAGCAACTCCAGGTGGTCTTCAGAATCACTTGACATTTCCCATAAGTGATGGGCCAAACAAGAAAAAAGCTAGAGAAAGTCAAGAGTTACAATAAAGTTCCATTTCACCAATTTATTGAATATATTTATTTAGAGTATCTCTTTGGCTCTACAGTTTGCATATCCAAAATACCTGACTATACTCATTGCAGCAACCAATATGATACTTATATTTATCAAAGTTCATCCTCAGGTCTTTTCCTTTGTAATAGCCTCCCCCTGAGAGCTCAGGCAGTTCTAAAGTTTCAGCAATTGCACCTGTGTTGATTACCTAAACCCCTGTTGCCAGTCCAATATTTTTTCTGAATTCAAGATCTATATCTTTTAAAATTTTTATTTATTTAAATTAAAAATGTAAAGATTTTATTTAAATTAAAAATGTGAGGATTTTATTTATTTATTTGTTTAGAGACCGTGAGCATAGGGAGGGCAGAGGGAGAGAGAGAATCTCAAGCAAAATCCTTGCTGTGCACCAACACAGGCTTAATTTCATGACCCTGAGATCATGATCTAAGCTGAAGTCAAGAGTTGGATTCTCAATTGACTGAGCCATTCAGGTGCCCCAAGATCCATATTTTTAACACNCCAAAAATGGACCCTCAACTCTATGGTCAACTAATCTTCGACAAAGCAGGAAAGAATGTCCAGTGGGAAAAAGACAGTCTCTTCAACAAATGGTGTTGGGAAAACTGGTCAGCCACATGCAGAAAAATGAAACTGGATCATTTCCTGACACCACACACAAAAATAGACTCAAAATGGATAAAAGACCTCAATGTGAGAAAGGAATCCATCAAAATCCTCGAGGAGAACACAGGCAGCAACCTCTTCAACCTCAACCGCAGCAACTTCTTCCAAGGAACCTCACCAAAGGCAAGGGAAGCAAGGGCAAAAATGAACTATTGGGACTTCATCAAGATTAAAAGGTTCTTTATTTTTTAAGATGAGTTAGCATCTACTATTTGATGTGCTCTGTACTCAACACTATAGATACAATGATGAAAAAATAATGGAGCAACTTCCTAGAGGAGCTTGTGATCTAAACCACAGGTCAATGAACTTTTTTTATTTTTCTCCAGGAATGACCAAATAAATCTAAATCACAATAGGAGTTAGAAAGGCTTTCCTAGTACATAGTGTCAGTAAACTGCTTCCCCTGCTTTGCGACCATTTTGTACTGTATACATACTCCTGTTATACCCTTAACACACTTCATTAGAATTGTTTCTTTGTACCAGGGGTCAGCAAACTATAGCCCATAGGCTAAATCCAGCAGTGGACTGGATCTTAGGGGATGAGTAGATTACAAATTGTTGGAAAACCTGATTTTTACTTACTTGCAAAAAAGCCCCTTCCCTAAGTTATTATTTCTGATAAGGAATACCACCACCATCTGTGATTGCCAAACCGAAAACATAGGATTCTCTCTTACATCGCAACTGAGTTTAAATAGGTTACTTGCTATGTCATGTAGACAGGGGCTAGTCTAGGCTTTGTAGACTTAGTAATTTATATTGTGTGTGGGCTTTATTTAAGTAAAGAATTTCTAATTTCCATGAATAATTCAGTATAAGCCTTGGAGAGGTATGTATAAGTGAGGGTCTGTGACACATAAACTTTATAGTAAATCCTGTGTCCATATGCTCCTTTCTGTTTCTATTTCCTCCCTCTTTAGTTCAGACCTTTATTATGCTTCATTTGGATGTCTACTATAGTCTCTTATATTGATTTTCTGGAACTGACATAACAAATCAGCACAAATTGGGTGGCTTAAAAACAGAATTTGTTTTCTATTAGTTAAGGAAGACAGAAGCTTGAAATCAAAGTGTCGGCAGGATTGGTTCCTTCTAGAGACTCTGAGGGAGGAACCATCCCATGCCTTCTACTTTCTGGTGGTTGTAGGCAATCCTTCACATTCTTTGGCTTATAGATACATTATTACAATCTACTTCCACCTTCACATCACCTCTGTGTCTGTCTGTGTCTTCTCTTCTTCTGTAAGGACTCTGGTCATAGCATTGAGGCCTTACCATAAATCCAAGATGATTTCATTTTGAGATCCTTAACTAATAACATCATCTACATTCACATTCTGAGCTTCTGGGTAGACGTGATTTCTTTGTGAGACACCATTCAACCTATCACACTTCTCAACTCATTGGTATGCCCTCACTTATTGTGTTGCCAAAATATCTTCATTATGCACAGTTCCAGTCTTGTTACTTCACTGCTCAGCAATATTCATAATTTACCAAAGCTCCTAACATAGGACATGAACAGCTATTTTTGCTATTTAATAACTCTCCATTGCTTCAGGATCCTTGCTTTCTTTCTGGGTGTTTTCTTCTATAACTCTAAACTCTAAACTAGCTTACTTCTTTTCTCAAAATAAACACAGTGCTTTCCTGCCCCTCTGTCTTTTGGCCATCCCTTCCTTTAACTTGAGTGCAATTCCTATCAAATCACTCTTAATAAAAAATATCTATTATTCTTTAAGCCTCCAAACACAGACAGTTTAACAAATTCATTTAGGAATTATCCTCCACCCTGAAAATGTATTGCCCCCTCAAAAGCATATAGGATGTTATTTCTTCCTCGTTTGAATGATAACAGAACAATAATTTATTTTTCTTTGCATAGATCTTCATTGCTTATAGAGCACACACAGATCTTTGACATTGATTCCAAACGACTCTAAATATTACTGAAGTCATTTCTATACTTCCATAACTTTTCCTAGGTTCAGAGCTAGGTGAGCACAGTGACTGTATTTTGGTCATTTTATAATCCTGTAGTGGTTAGTGAAGGGTTTTAGGAACAACGTAACACCACCATGTTCTCTGAGAGATCATGCTAAACTGGTAACATATAGGCTTAGGATTATGGGCCTAATTGTTGGTAGAGATCTCACTCCTTGAGGATTGTGTCTAGACTGATACAGAAGTCACTTTTTAAAATCTCAGAATCTTATAAAGATTCAGGCAAATAATTAGTGACAATAGCCAATTCACATTACAGAGCTAAAACTAGATTTGTTAAATGGAATTGCAGTAGATCCTCAGAGGATTCTTCCTGAGGTTCTATCTCCCTATACTCAGCATGCAATGATGTGTCCTTTGAAGGGAATAGAAATTACTACTAAACTATGATTGTCGTTCCAATTAAAGTTATCACATCTTTCCTTATAGGATGCAGGAACTGAAGAAAAATAAATAATGTATACAAATGCCCTGCTCAAATATTTATCTCTCTAATCACTTAGGGAGATGTGTCCCTTAGTAAGACAATGACTTTTGCCAAAGAATGGTCAATAGAATTAACCCATTGGTTCAAGTCATGGGTAGAGTTACATGATGGCCATATTTCTCCCTGAGATAAAAAATGAAAGCATATAAGACACCTTCACCATGTTGCAAAAGCAATAGCCAGATAGTCTCTGCCAGTGCTTTGGTGCTCTCTCTGTAGTGGGCTCCTAATTACAAAGGAACAATGCCAGGTTGGGAGCTCAGGATTTTCAACCAGTGAAATATTCTCCTGTCATACATAGTGGTGAAAACGTGTATATTTTATTTAAAGATATTCTGTCTATTGAAATTGAAAGAAAATAAAAGGGCAAATATAATCCTTTTGACAGGTTTATGTCCCTTAATATACTGGAATATTGCTTTCATATAATTAAAAGATTCAAAGTATAACTTTATCTAGAAAATAGAGTCACTCTAGCTTTGTCCTAAGAAACAAACACAAATAAACAGGTAACATAAGCACGAATCAATGTGTATAAACATAGTACATGAATGTTGGAAAATTGAGACTTCCATCCTTCATTCCTCAATGAAGAAAGAAACTCATGGGTAAAATAAAAGCATTTTGGACCTGATGCCCCTTGATATCTTTTTTCTGCAAGAAGGTTTATAATGCAATGTAGAGCAAGGAGAATGCAAATACACTCTAAGGCCAAGTTTATTTGTTGGAAATGGGTTAGGGTTTGATAGTAAAAGGTAAAGGAATATCTCACATAGATTGGATGTGAATCTTTTAAAAAACATGGCAAATATGTTTGATGGATTTCCGATATTGTAGGAAAGGACCAACTACTGCCAACTATAGCTCTCATTCATCTATAGCTTTCTTTACCAAAGGTCATGATTTCTTCCCTTTTCCCCCAAATCTACAAGGCTTTGTGACATTTACTTGAATGCTTCTATGAAGAACTGTAAGTTCAATCACACAAAATTCATCGAATAGAAGCAATTCCATGGGTCTCATCTAATATTTGGGCTGTTGTCAGAGTAAGTGCAATTTCATTGGAGAAAAACAGGTGGGGAGGTATCTAAAATAGGGCAAGGACAAAGGTACCCCACACTTCCTGTCACCAGGGCCATCTGAGAGGCATTTCTTGTTTCCTCACAATGAGCCACAGAGGCCAACCAGGCTGGAAAAACAGGTTGATCCCTCTGTTAAGTGCTGAAGATGAACCATGAGAGACAGAAAAGCAAGGGGTCTGTCATACATGTCATATTTTCTGATCTCATCAAGAATCTCTGAACTTTGATTCAGTGTCCAATGGCCTCTAACCATAGATGAGTCAGACCCTAGTCCTGCATGTGAGCCAGGGTATAGATTTGCCCTCCTCCCCACATCCTCTCTGTGATTTCTGGACGCTAAATTGATAGAAAAATTGGGCTAAGAAGTAAAACTGACACTCAGAATTGAATGCCAGTCCTGAGGGAGATGGATGTGAGGCAGGCAGCAGTGACACCAAGCCTAGAGTTGGTCAGAAAGTGGAAACACCTGGATGTTTCACAGCAAAACTATACCTAGTGCTATTCAGGTCTATAATGCCAGAAACTCTTAAATGCTCTCAAAAGCTATCTGTCAGGAAGATTAGGTGGACCATGCAGAAGACTTATGCTAACTACTAAAAAAAAAAAAAAGTTAGAGTCACATTTCTGCTTGAGGGAGAAGAGGCAGCTCTATATCTGATTTGGATAGTTAGGACTCTAGATACAGAAGTCCAGCCTGAGGTCCTAGAATGTTAACCAGATCAGAGGTCCTGGATGGGTAATGAGACAGACAATGCAGTCTTTCACTGATGGTACTTTATTCTGGAAATTTTCAGTGTAGCTTGAGGTAAGTATGTCTAACTCTAAGTAGCCTTTTCTTTTGTCTTCTCAGGTTCTATTGAACCTCTTCAGTTGGTCCCATGCCAATCTACCATAGAATGAAAGACCTCTCATTTCAGAGAATTTATTTATGATTAAAATTCTCAGTCTGTGATTCCTCTAAGATTCTCCATAGTGTCAGCAAACTTAGGTAATGTTCAGGATCTACTCACTCAACGTCTATAAATGGCAGGCTTAGACAGGAAGACTCCTCATAGTTCCCACTTCATAGAATCTTCTAGGTAACTAGGAAGATACAATAGATGAGGTTTAAATGACCTTCTGGAAATATATTATTTAATTAAACCCTGATTATAAAAAGAAGCACAGTTACATTTGTATCCTCCTGATGTTTCCTAATTCATACCAGTGAGGAGATTATATATCATTATTCCACTTTAGTTTTGGTGAGAAGGTATAAGCCTTCCTCAGGAAAGTCCAACATGAAAAGTTCTTACTAGAAGTTAATCCATGTTAGATACATACAACTCCTTTAGACCTCCTTGTGTCTCCCATTCCTCATTCTCAAGACTACATTATGATTATCACTATTCAACATTTCATAATTACCATGTCATAAGTGCCTATTTAATCAAATTAAATAATCTGTGTTTATTTACATCAACAGTAAAATCATAGTCAAATAAACACCAAGCCAAAGTTTTGATGAAACCCACCAGTGAGTTCCACCTAGTGAGGAAGTGTCTGTATTATTTCATAGACATAGCGATGAAAACATTGATTGGCAAATGGCATCATATGATAAATTTTAATAAAACTTGTTAGATTCTACTTACTGATACAGTTCTCATTTTTCAGATGCTTTTTAAGTCAGGAAGATGTAATAGGAGACATTTAATGACCCTCTTGAAATATATCATTGATTATACCCCGAAAATCTTTTTATATCATCACCAACTGTGTTTACTTATTTTTACTTACAGCTACTCTAACTGTAATGACAGGTTCAGAAAGAAAATCATGATAATGAAGATAAGTCGGGTCTCTGTCAGAAAATTTCTTGATGCTAGAGATTATATTTTCCACATCTGTATAAATTCTTCTTATCCATACACAAGGCCCTGAAAAGACTGAAGTAAACTTACTTCAAATAGGAGACATCGGTTTATTATATTTTTCCTTGCAACACATGCCCATGTTAAAATGTACTTTTAAATCATATTACATTGGGGAAATATAATTAAAAATAAACTCTCTTCCAACCCAGAAAGCCTCTCCATAAATGCAGTAGAGAAAGAGAATACTTTATTAATGAATAAGTATTAAATCAGAATGTGATATGCAAAACAGGTAGTCCATTAAGAGATCATAAAGACAGAAAGAATATTCATCCCCTTACATAGCCAAGGAGGTGTAATTCATTACATACATGTTTTCAAGAAAACAGTAATAAGTTCTCAAATAAGAGTATTGGACAGTACCATTTGTCACACAAGTACAGCCTAACTTTACCTGGTAATTGAGGTGACCATCTGTGTATTACTAGCAGAAAAACAAAATTCTCATATCTTTATAGCAGGAAGTAGTTTTCCAACATGGAACAAGACACCCACAAAAATTAAACTCCTACCCTCCCACAGAAACTGGGAAATGGTAACACGATCTCCCTTGGTGTTTACATTTCCAAAAACAGGCTCCTAAGTCTTTGAGAAAAGCACTCCTGGGTCATAAAGCTGACAAAAGACCTGTCTAGGTTTCTAAAGGTTTATACACATTTCAAAGAAATGAGAAGCACTTAATTACAAGTTTTCTAACTTAAATGCTGTAAGAAAATTGGGGGAGAAAGAGTAATCTCTTCCTTTATTTTCACAGTGGAGAATTAAGCCACTTTTAATTTTTACTTGTCAGTACAGTCATTTTCATGGCATCCTATAATACTCAAACAGGAAAAGGCATAGTTTTTCTCAATTAATTGTAGCATAGTGTTCCTTTCAAAACTCACTAATTTCCCCTTAGTATAACCATAGAGGGTTCCACTGTAAAAATAAACAAAAAACAAACAAACAAACAAAAGCTTGAAAGGTAAATGGAGTAGTCATTTTCTTAAAAGAGACAGTGATAGCACGCTCTGTGAAAGACTTCTCCACAGTGTCGTAGGCCTTTTCCCAGTTCCTCCAGTGAAGTACAAAGGCTGTAAATGACAGTCTTGATCAGATTATTTCTGACATTTGGCTCTTTGGCTTGGCCATAAATAGATTTTGCCTCCCGCAAGTACACATACCTGATTATAGTTTCCTCTAGTAGAGAAAGACGTTGCTCTGACCATCCTAATATCTCAATAAGTGTCTCTGAAATATTTTCCTTTTCAATTTTCTTGGAAGGCCTGGTAGATATTTTTACTCTCAGAACACCAGGGGTTAGACTTTCACAGTGGTACAGGCCCAACTCTTAGCTCCTGGTTTTCATGTTTCTGACATTTTTCTCTATTATCATTCGTGTATTTTCTTGTGGGTTATTGGGAAAAGAAAGCTCATGTTGCAACCAGGATACAGAAGAAGTAAAGAGGGAAAATTCAAAAGGTCAATGGAACATTGGGCAAGTGTTTTCATCAGAAAAAAGCAGACAATGGATCCTTTTAGCAAGTCCAGAGCTGTCAGTTTCTTGTGTAAAACATAAAGTAAAAGAATAATACTTTAGAGAAACAAATAAAATGGGAGAGAGAGAATAATAAGAACATACCATTTAAAATGCTCCCTGGGGGAAAAATATAAGTACAAAGGTAAAAAAAAATTGATGTTCAAAAAGCTTTTTATAACTTTTATTTAAAAAGGTAAAAGTTGGGTGCCTGGGTGGCTCAGTTGGTAAAGTGACTACCTTCAGCTCAGGTAATGTTTCCAGGGTTCTGGGATCGAGTCCCACATTGGGCTCCTTGCTCAGTGGGGAGCCTGCTTCTCCCTCTCCCTCTGCCTGCTATTCTGCCTACTTGTGCTCTCTCCCTCTCTCTCTGTTAAATAAATAAATAAATAAATAAATAAATAAATAAATATTCTTAAAAAGGTAAAAGTGAAAAACAATATGTCCACTTCAAGCTTGGTTCTGACAACACTTAAAGAATAAAATTCTTACTGAGGTACTATTGAGCACCAGGACACCTTCTTATGGTGGTCTCCTTCACCTTGAAATTGAGGTAAAGTGGGCACCTGGGTGGCTCAGTGGGTTAAGCCTCTGCCTTCAGCTCAGGTCATGATCTCAGGGTCCTGGGATCGAGCCCCGCGTCAGGCTCCCTGCTCAGTGGAGAGCCTGCTTTCTTCTCTCCCTCTGTCTGCCTCTCTGCCTACTTGTGATCTTTCTCTCTCTCTCTCTCTTTCTGTCAAATAAATAAATAAAATCTTAAAAAAATAAAAAAGTAAATGAGGTAAAGTTACCTTTACAGCTAGGCCCAGTGTTCCTCCAAAAGAAGTACAAGAAGGCCAATTGCTTTGTCCCATACCTCAAAGTTTATTTAATTGAGTATTGGAGAACACCTTAAAACTCAAGCAATTTTGCTAGTACAATGAAAGAAGTCACAACAACATCGCTTCTCGGCCTTTTGGCTAAGATCAAGTGAAAGAAGTCACAACAGATGCTATGTGGTTAATTGTGTTTTCCATGGTTTTAGGAAAAAGTGGAAATATGTTAACAGGAGATGCCTAAGGTTGTAATTCTTCAAACTAAATTGTAAATTATTTATTTACTGAAATATTTGAGCATCTGTGTTCCAAAATACATGCATTCTGGTGTTATATACGTATATATACCTATTTATATTTATAGTGTCTTCCTCATCTCTCTAATATGTAGTCACTTCTAAATATATAAATAATGACAAAATTTATTTTAAAAATCTAAGATGTAAGCACACTATCCTTAAGAAATTTATGATTAGAGTTGAAATTATGCAGAAACTATAGATTAGAAAAATGAATAGAAAGACACTGCATTGCTCTGCTGTGGTAAATACTTTAGACTGCTTAGTCTGGAAAGACTATGTGCCAAGACTTTGTAGACATTCTATTATTTAATCTTTATAACATTTCTGAAACAGAGCCATTATTTTTTCCATTTTACAGAAGGAGGAACTAAGATTCAGTGAAGTTTGTCACGCTAATAAATTCTAAAATAATCTTAAATAATGTGTGTTGAATCCCCTGCCTCCTCACCAGACTCTTCTTATAGCTTGCCTTCTTGAGAACGTTATTTTCCTTTTAGGTCCTCTGTCACTTCAGGTTGTTCCCATGCCTCCAGAGATTTCTCAGGGGCCTCGTCTTCTACCTGGACAACTCTTTCAACCCCATGACTCCAGATCCCCACCTTTATCAATTCCTCATCATTTTTCAAACCTGGAGTCAAGTGTAATTTCCTCAAACAAGACTTCCCTACCCTGCAAGGGAGATTAGACCTCACTTCCACCTTTCATAGTAAGCTCTACACTTCTTCAAGCTGCTTACCAAAATTTTCAGGAACTCAGTTGATATTTATTTATTTAATGTGTGCCTATTCTGGGCTAGAATGTAAGTTCTATGAGGGCAGGGATTGAGTCTGTCCTGCTCACTGCTATCTCCTCATGATGTAGCACAGGGCCTCATACTGGCTGAGAGAGTAAGTAGATAAATACATAAATGAATAGATAACCTAAAATTCAATTGCAAAGTTCAGAGTTTTGACTCCAGACTGCTTACTTTTAACTATTTAAGCTGGGCTAACTTCTAGAACAAAACCACTTAGCTCATGTGGACATAAGGAGCACAAATCTAATTCTAGGATGAGTTCCAATTGCTTCTGGGAGATTAAAGCACTAGGAACAAAGCTTTGATTTCAAAATATCATTATGTTAATGATATAAATAAATGATAAACTGTATAAATATATATTTTTTAATTTTTAGTGAGACAAAAAATACATTAAATGAGTCAATGCATTGTGGTTACTACAAGAAGATAAAATGGGTTTGCATTCAGCATAGTGACAAACACTCTTCCAGCAGAGATTCAATCTCCCATTCAGAAAAACTTTAGATAACCAAGAAGGTTTAGATTCTTTAGAATTATCTCTATTTTGTATAGTGCAACAAATGCCTACTGTCTTATGTGGTCCTCATTTGCTAATGGTGGAACAAGAAATATATATTGTTCTGAGCACAGAAAGATGTGACTCTAACCACTCAGTCCAAAATGGTTGCTTGTGGCTTCCCATGAAAACAATGTGTGGACATTGATTGCATGCAACATCACAATTTAGCACTTATTTGTGTGGATTATTGCCACTGCCATGTATCTGAAGACTAACATGGGAAATGAAACAAGAAAGATAGACACAGAAGTCTATTTTTTATATATAGTAAAGCCAAATATAAAGATTGAAGTAGAGGTGCCTGGCTTGCTCATTTAGTAGAACATGTGACTCTTGATCTTGTATTCATGAGATCAAGCCCTATGTTGGGCATAGAGATTACTTTAAAAAAGCAAGAAAGAAAAAAGAAAGAAAGAAAAGATTGATGTAAAGTGTATGGAATAATTTCAACTATTTCCGGCAACACAAGGAAGCTTATCTAGAACAAAAGTTTTCTCAGTTTCAATTTGGAGGGAAACTTCTCAAAGTATCTAGAGCATCAATATTATCCACTAAATGTTTTTAAATGTTACAATATATATAATATTACCAATTTTTATTCATACTGGTTGTGATAATACTTATAGGACAAATACATGGTGCAGAAGAGTTGTTTTATTTTGTGTTTAATGTACATTTACAAGATAGTGACATAGCTTATGAGATGTCTATGGCAGTTATCAGTGTAGCCTCACCAATCCAAATTCTTGCTTTAGGATGTTTGTTCTCAATGATAAGGGAACACTTCCCACATTTTCTACCTTATGGCAAGTATGATAAATTTTGTCAATGGCAGGCTTTAGAGAGACGCTGCAGGGGGAAGGGAGCTTCTCTTTCCTGGTTAGGATAAGTGGTATTTTGTTTTTTTCCTCCTCTTGCCACACTGTCAGGCAAAGGACAGGTGTGTGGGGACATTTGGTGTTGCTCTGTTCCGTCCGTGCACCCAGAGCACACGGTTCCTTAGCGACCATGCAGCCCCAGTCCAGAGGTTCTTTTTTTCTTCTTCTTTTTCTTTTTTTATTTAATTTTTCCGCTTCCTTGATACCTGTAAGCTAGCTTTAACTCAGGCAATCCAACAAACCTCCAACAAACTGTTCAAGCTAGGTCTGAACACTGTCCTGGCAGGTGTTGGAATATATCCTAAGTATGTCCTTCTTTGGTAGGTTTCCTTAGCTCTAAGAGAAGGTGGAGGAGCCCTTTAGAATGTACTCTTTCCATCTTTATCGTTATGATTTTATCATAGCTTAATAATTCTTAATATTAAACGTCCTCTATTTAAATTACTGTGTGGCTCTATCTCCTAATTGGACCAAGACGAATACTTAGTCCAAACAATATAATGAAGAACATCTTAAAAACTTGCAACTTTTTTTTACTTTGTAATTGAGTCCAATAGTTGATATATATGTGTATATATATAATCATATTAAGTCCTTGATCACAAATCCAGGTCAGAATTATTAACTTTTGAATAAAAACATTATACACATCATGGTCATATGTTTTCTTTCACTGCATCACAGAGAAAAGCTGTGACTTTATATATAAAGAGGTATGTTGCATTTTTCCACTGTGAGAATTCTATTATTTAGAGGTAAATATAAAAACTACTCCTTTCACTTAAATAGTGACCTTTGTAAACATGCACATATTAAAAACATTGAGATTCAATTTCTGGATCTGTGGCCTTCATTTATTATTCTTATCAAAGATCAGGAAGAAATAATAGCACAAGTATTTTCTTATAAGTTATTAAAAGAGGTAAATTTTTATTAAAACTGTATTGAAACAACAGGTTACAATGCATTTTTAATTATTAGAGTAATGTAACTGTCTATCTATTAGCTATCATCCAGCAGCTGTCCCCCTCTAACCAATATAAGACTTGGTAGTGGCAGAAAGAGTTTAGGTTGGATACAAGCTGGAGACTAAAAGCCAACACTGAGATAAAATCAGTTCCTGCAAATTGAACAAGAATCGAGTGATGGAAATCCAGCCAGATTGGCAAAGCATTTTATCTGGAAAATGCAGTGGTGAGCACTAAACAATAATGGGTCACGACAGGTGGATAGACAGGCAAGCCATCACACTCGTGTCCAGGAATACCAACAAAAGTATAAGTGTTAGGTGTTAAGTAACTTAAAACTAAGTTAAGAAAGGATTATAGGGACACCAAAGAAATTGGAAAGAAGTAGCATAATTCCCACTGCAAGGCTAAAACTTTCATAACAATATTAGATTATAGAATCTCCAAGAACAGAGTGGGACACAGTCCTGGGAGGATAGGGGAAATGTGCAGGAAATCCAAACCAAGACCCAGGCATGAAATTAAACAAGGGACAGAGACTCAGTTACTTGATACAAAATATAGGATGACTTCATCTCATAAACCAAATTTGGAAGGAGAAGTGACCACAAGAAGAGAGTGCAGTTATCAAAAAGTTACCTCAGTGTGGAAATGCAGATCTGTTGGCTTGGAACTTGTAAATTTCTCTGATTAAAGTCTTTCTTGATCCTGGGGTAGGATTGACTGTAGCTCAGAAGGCAGCGTGAAATTAAATGCTTTTCATTCTAGTTATAAGGGATGACAGCGAATGAGGGCAGAGAAATAGGTAGAGCGTTAAGTCTTTATCACAGAAATAATGTATTTCTACTTTTAAATGAGTGTTTATATGTAACAAAAAATTAGAAGTATCCTAAAAATTAAACTTTAAGAAATACATTGGATAATAGTTTTAGCAAAGAAAAAGGTCTTATGGAGTAAAAGCTCTTTGGGTCCCCTTGGGACCACCAGCTTGGGAGGTTTTCGTTGTAAACAAGCAGAAGGATGATACAGTCTCTTGACATAATTAAAACTGCATAAACCATAATAGATGTGTCCCTCGAATAGTTTGCGTCTTTCCAGGTCTACTACAGCTACTGCACAAAGTGATTGACATGAATAATTATGTCCTCTGTGCCTATCATTGAGAACTCGACATGCCTTCTCATTCACTGGTAACTCCTCGAATTCATCTAGAGTTTTCAGAACATCTATTACCTTTCCAAATACTGTATAGTTCATGTCCAAATGTGACTTTTCCATAGGTTAAGAACTGAGATCCATTAGTATTTGGGCTGTTTTCAGCCATAGATACAACACCTCTAACATTGTGCTTAAGAGAGTTGCTCTATTCATCCTCAAATTTCTTGCCCCAGTTACTGTTACTTCATCTTCTTGTACCTGTCAGATCTATTTCAACCATAAAACCCTTGATATTTCTATGGAACATACAGTCATTGTAGTAATTATTGGTACTAAGAGCCAAAGAAATTCTCACAAGTTGTGGGTGTCCTCTCACAGAAGTCTTCTATTTTAATATCCCTTACGTCTGTATTCAGTGTCACTGACATTTTTTGTCTTGATGGTTTCAGGAAATACTGTTGCTAATTTCTCACAGTCTTATCAAGAGGAGTTAGAAAATGCGTCTCACTTCGGGTAGCACAGCTGTTGTTAAAGCAGAAAAGATGTAATTGCAGATGCCCATGATTTGAAATTACTGTCTTCAGGCTACCCTGCATTTCTATTTTGAAGTCCACTAAAATTAGAATTCACCTATGTATATTATTTTCATATGTGGGCGGAGTCTCAAAATATTAAATAGCAGAAGACAATCAGGTAAAAGGAAAGAAACAGAAGGACTAAGAAGAAGCATGTTTGACTTTCATAAAGTTGAGTACTTGATTTCCAAACATTATAAGACAGCATTATACCAGAAAATAGCACTTCTTTAGGATGATGAGGTATACTGGAAATAAGAGGAAAATATGGTCTCTGGTTTTGCACTGCAATTCTTCTCCTACATTATTGCATAAACTTGTACAAGTCACTTCATTTCTCCTTGCATAATCTTATCTGTTAAAGATTGGTCTTTAAAGGAGAAGGTGTACGTTCCAGGTATCTATTTCAGTGGAACAAAGGACCACAAAACTTAGTGGTAAAACTCCTACAACCATTCTACTGTATCACACAAATTTTTGTGGGTCAGAACTTCCAACAGAGATCTGCTGCATGATCCTACTATTTCATGTGGTGTAACGGAGGCTACTTGATGATATTCAACTGCTACATAGTCTGGACTGGAAGGTGCAAATTGCATACTCACACATATGGTGACTAGGAGGGTACATCTGAAAGACTGAGTTCAGCCAGAATTTTCAATGAAATGCCTAATATGGCCTCTTCAGTACTGCAGCTGCAGAGTAGTTAGATTTCTTATATGATAGGTCCAGGTATCAAGTGAAGGTGAAAGTTTCATGATATTAGACAATCTAACACCACCTCTGCCAAGCACTACTGGTTAAAGCAATCTCAGCTACGTACATATTCAAGAGGAGGGAACATTGATCTGCATACCCATAAAAGAAGTTTCAAATAATTTGTTTCCATGCTTAAACCACTGTAGTATCACCCCTGCTTATAATAGTATTGATCTTCCTTCATCATGCAAGAACCACCAAAAGTCTCATTCTATTAGGTTACAAAGCTCAGATTCAAGGTCCATAATCACATCATTTAAATCATATCTAGCTATAAAAATTTGGGGGTTTTCCCCCCTTGGATAAAGTTACTCTTAGACTGTAGACCTGTGAAATGAAGAGACAAATGATCTATTGCCTTGGGACAAATGAATGTCCCAAGATGAAGCTGGCATAGGATAATCATAGTAAATATTCCTTTTTCAGAATGGAGAAAATGAAACACAGAGCAATCACTATCCAATAGTAATTCTTAAATATAATCTGGCAGATACTTTCATTTCCCAACTGAGGTTTAGTGTTGGTCTTTGGCTTATAATTCTACATGGCTTTGGTCCTGCCCTCTGAAAATTTCCTTTTCCATAAAATCTGTTTTCCATAAAATTAAGTTTTCTTAGAATGCTTCTTGTATATAGAATTTTGGTTATCTCTAGGCCTTGTTTTTTTTTTATTCTTTCTGTCCTGTTTAATGCTAATATAATTCCTTTAAAATCTCATGAGCCTTTGTGTGTCAATTCTTAATCTGTTCCATTAGACAAAACCAAACCCATAAATCTTTTTCAGGTAAATCCTTCTCTATCTTGATTTTCCTGTGAAGCTATTGTTTGTGCACTAAGCACTGTTGTCTGTCTTAGAGCATCTAATAGGGCATGCTCTTTTTCTTTTTGTTACTGAGAGGGTATATTTGATACAGACTTAAATCCTTCTGAAAACTTTTTTTTAAGATTTTATTTATTTATTTGTCAGAGAGAGAGAAGGCAGCAGGCAGAGGGAGAAGCAGACTCCTTGCTGAGCAGGGAGCCCAATACGGGACTTGATCCCAGGACCCTGGGATCATGACCTGAGCCAAAGGCAGATGCGTAACCAACTGAACCACCCAGCCACCCATCCTTCTGAAGTCTTAAAGGATCTTACAACCACAGGGTCTGTTCTACTGGCAATACATTAAATTTTATCTCCACCCTGAAACCACCTCTTACTTTGAGGACCACTCGCTTGTTGGAATGGTTGTCCCAAGCCCTTTATATTCACTCCATATTCTATTAACAGTTGATTATTTCATCTCTTTTTTCTCTCATTTTAAAAAAGACAAAGGAAGAAACAAGGTAACACCTTCAACACTTTGTCCAGAAATCATCTGAACTAGATTATCAAGTTTATTAAGTACATTATATATTTTCCAGGTTACCTGGGTAGAAGTAGCACCAAACTTTCTACCACCTCTTAGTAATTTTTTTCAATCTCTTCGAGTCCTCTCTAGTATTCATTTTAAGACGTGTCAGACTTTTTCTTGTTGCCCTGTCCCCAGACTAGAGCCACACATTTTAGAATGTGTGATGTTAGCACCTCACTTTCATGGACCAAAATCTGTTTATCTGTTGGTGCGGTGAAAATAAAAATAGGACAAAAATTATCCAAAAGTTACTTGCTTAAAACAACAATCATTGTATTGTATTTCATAATTTCATGAATCAACAATGTAGCAGCACTTAAATGAGTGAGTCCTCTCTTTCACGTAGTTTTGATGGAAGCCACTCAGGGGTATTCAGTTGGCAGGTAGGCTGGAATGTATAGGATTCAAAACAATTCCAGTCATGTGATGCTTCATTGGGAATGGCAGAAAGCTAAACTCAGCTCCAATCATCAATCAGATTGTGTACAGGTGGCCTCTCCAGCATGCAACCACCTCGGTGTGTGGAACATCTCACAGGGAGTACCTCAGAGCTTCAATAGCAAGGGCTCTGCTATCAGCTCTTGATGGAGGGGTGAAAAGAATGCATGGTCCTGGTTTAAAAATGCCAAAATAGGGCTAGATGATCACTCACATCCTTTTTGTTTCTAAAATATCTGTTTCAAAAGCAACAATAAGAGTTTAGAATTGATATGAAGTAAAAGGGAAAACATTTTAACTTTTCACAAGTTATAAGCATCTAAACCCGCTGAGGCATTAAATAGTCTACAGCATTCATCTCTCAAAAGATTTAATTCCAAAGATAACTGTAGGTGATAAAGACATTTATAGCTGAGATTGGATGGCAAATATCTAAAAATATATAACTTTATATCCATGTTTCTATAAAAAATCGCTGCATTGCTTATTACCTCCTGTCATGAAATGGTTTTCTCCACTAAAGCCTATAAACTAAACTAAACTGAAACACTTCATTCTTAAAGTTGTATTTTCAGTTATTTTGATAATACGTAAAAGATTATTGCCAGGGAAGTTTTAAATGTAATTTGTTACTTAAGACAAAGTTATCCAAATCAATAAATGATATTATCCTCTTGATATGGTTCTGTGTGGCATCTGAAATAATAAAGCCAAAGAGATGGGAATAATCTTAGAGATCATCTTGACTAAATCCTTTCAGCCACAGATGAAAGAACCAAGCCCTGGAGGGACTATGAAGCTTGTCCAAGGTCTCTTAGCTGGGTAATGGGTAGAGTCAAGGGCTTTTCCTATGACCATAGTGCTAACAGTTACAACAGTGCCCTTGAGACAAATAAGCTTCTCAAATGATACGACTATTCCCTTGCAGTTTATTCCTTCATTAATTTTCTTTAACACCTCTTTCTTCATCCATTGTATGTAATGTTTAGACTGAACTTACTGAGTTGAGACAAATTCTAATCAGACTGAATTAGTAAAAATTTCCCATTTTGACGAATTTTAGAAAGAACAATAATAGATAACGTAAATATAAATATATTTCTAAAAATAGTGAGGCGCTGGCAAAGAAAAAAAGATAAGTTTTTTGTTTTATTTCTTTCATCCACTATCTAAGGAATCATGGATTCTCTGTATAAGAAGCTGTCTTACAGCCTATCTGCCTTTTTGTCCCAATTTGTAAATATCTTCTGAAACATTCCAAAATGCAAGCATATCATGTGGGTTTGGATACTTCTGTGATAGGTGCTCATTATTTCTAAGAAGAAAAGAGAAATTTTTGGTATAATAATTATAATCATTATTACGTACTATCTTTTAAAAGACTGAGATCTGTTTCTGACTGTATATATATCTTTTTTTTTTTTTAATACTGGTTTGGTCTATATGCCATCACAGAATATGTCACCATTTCTTTTAAGATGAACATCTTCAAATATTTGAGGAAAACATGAAGTTGTGACTAAGTGTTTCATAATTTAAATTTACATAATTCTCTCCACTGGCAAAGATTCTAGAACAAAATATGTGCAAATGGATGTTGATAAACTATGCTGGGCACCCAGCTAAGAGGACAGCATTACAGATTACCTGTACTTCACCTCTACTTTATGTCTCTCTATTCCTCTAACAGGATGCTTTTATCTCTAGGTATTTACCCAAAGGAGAGGATTATCAACTAAAATAAATGTTTGATGTGCGAATATTGGATTTTTGGTAAATGTCAGATCAGAATGGAAAATAATATAATAATTTGTGCCTGATTTAGGATATGAGTGGCAGGCATAATTTCTCATTTCTGTGCTTCGATACTTAAAGATAAGCTTTTCTGGTTTATCTTTTAAAATTTCACACAAGTCTTTTCATTATAAATACAGGTGAATATTTACCCTCCTTAAGTAATGCACAGATGATGAACAGAAAAATTAGATAAATATACCATCTTCAAAGTCTCAGTTATAAGTACTTCCGACATCAAATTCAATATATTAAGAAAAACGTGAATATATACCCAAGAGATCCAGCTGAATAGTACCTCTTCTTTTGAGAGCTATGTATTTTTGGAAATACCCTTCTTCAGTGATATTTGCTGATTAGATTCCCAAGTTGCTCTTACATTCCTGTTATTTTCCATTAGAGATCTATTTGCCCATTTTCCAGTGCCCATTAACACTTATGATTCTACATGAATTTTCTTCACTACCTCACCACAAAATAAATGCAAAAGCATTTCACGGTTGTATCCCCGCAATTATATAATAATGACAGAATTACTAAGATAGCTCCCTTTCTCAAAACTATGACTCACTCCCAAATATTCTTTTTTTAGCCAGTTATTAAAAACTGATGGGAAAACAATTCACCACAAACTGTAATAGATAATTTTCAGGGAAACTAATTCCTAAGGTGTGTAACGGTTACTTTTGTACGCATGTCTTTTCTACCATTTTGATCATTTTCTTTGCTTGGATTTTATATATCTATATATTAAGAGCCTGAAAAGAGTATGTCTTTCTTTTCATTTATTTTTTGTAAGTTGGGAAGACACTGATTCTCTTTTAATGTCATTTCCTTTCTATATAAAGGAAATGTTGGTTGATCTTTTAAAGGAATTAGCTACTGCTCAAAGTTAGTCAAAAACTTTAGGAATGAAGTTGCATTTTTAAATTTTCAATTAAAATATATTGGATTAGACTGAAATAGAAGGAGCAAAGCAAGAAGCCAGGAAGTTCTCAGTACTATCATTAATTACATACACCAATACCTCACTGAACAACTTGAGTTCATTAGGTTTACCTTCATATTTCTGTTTTTGTATGTGTACTTTTACTACCTGAAATGCACTAGTAAGCATCCCCATTGCTCATCTATAACTGCTACTCTGTGTAGTTTATCCCTCTGGTCCTTAAGTCTCAACTCAGCCATCACTTTTTCCAGGAAGCCCTATTATGACTTATGGGTTCCTACAGAGTGCCCGCATTTGTTGTTGTTGTTTCTGTTGTTGCCTTGTCTCAATCTATTGTAGTAATTCATTTATTTATCTGTCCTTTCCCTTATCCCCACTAGGCTATGAATACGTTGAGAACAGGATTATAACTTATTTCTAAAATCTTGTTTTTCCCCCTCCGTTTTACCCAAACTCATGTGACTAAAGATTCTGGGGGCTGCATGTTTCCAATATGATTTGTTCAAGTTCCCCATGTTTGATCTCAGCAGCATTTTCCCTCAAATTTCTTTCTTCCTTTAGATTCTATGGCACTAAACTTTTCTGATGTTTCCTTTCCATCTGTGTCTTCCTACTCATCTTCATTTTCTGGTTCTTCTGCTTCTAAAGGATTATAATTTCATCCATTCATTCAACATTTTATCAAACATTCTTCTAGGTCATAAGAATTTAGAGCATAAAATAATAATTAAAAGACGAGTTCCTTAGGAATCTCTTCCAGTCCCTCTCTTTATCCTTATTTTATCCTCAAACACTATCATTAGTGTCGATGGCTTCCAATGTCATGTACATGTTTAGGATTCTGAGGGTAGAACTCAATTCTAAAATTAAAGTGATCTATTCAAATTCCTATTTAATATATCTGCAAAGAATTCTCATGAAGAAGATACCTAAAATTAATATGAACTTAGTTCATATTTCTTCCATAAAATATTCTACCTCTTACAGATAGAATGAAATCAAGGTAATTATTCATTAAAATAGTGGATTTTTAAATTGATTACGTTTGAATTATATGGAATTCATTATTGTTCTGTCATAATGAAAAGGACCTTGAACTTGGATTCTGTGCCTAACTTGGCAGGTTTTGTCAGGAACTAGCATGGTAACCCTAAAGACTTCTCATAATTTTACTTTATTCTATTTGTCTGTAAAATATTTCACATGTTATCTAAGATCTAAATCGTTGTTGTTGTTGTTACTGTTTCCATGATCCTAAGGCCTACTGTACTAATACTGTGATGACATTTGGGAAAAGAATGAACATAAAAGCACAGCGTCTGTGAATTTCCAAATGAGTTTATCTAAGCCTGCCCATTGAATGATCTTGCTTTTTCATAGTTTCTTCCTCTTTTCTGTGGTTTGATCTTTTTATATGCCCCCTGATCTCATACCTTTTTGCCATTCCAAACCCACAGAATAAAACAGGGAAATATGATTTGCTACTAATTTCTGTATGGCTACATATAATTTCCATTATTATTAGCAATCTAAGAAGACAGGCTAAACTCTTTTTTCCTCTTAGTGAAAACTTAACTTGGCATTTAATAGAAACTATTTCCTTGAACTGTTTTCACATGATTTCTGAGCATTGATTCTATTTCTGAAGGAGATTTTGAGGACAATATGTCATTTTCCTTTGCCATAACTTGATGTTGAAACTTGTTAACACATACACAACCATTTTTTTTCAGTAGTCAAGATGCACCTGAATTTGAATTTTGTGTGTTTCCTCAAAAACAACTATGCTGGAAACATCCAGCTCAATATTTGTTTAGGAGGTGAGTTATTGTTGCAGAAACAACCATATGTAGATCAACTGAGTATAAGCACTAATCCAAATACATGATGTACATATGTAGAGTCCAGCAGTAGTAACCTCATTTATGAGTTTAAGGATGAAAGGAAGCGAGGAGAAAGAAAGCAGCTATGTAAAAGGCAGGGAAAGTTCAGCTGAAACTGAGAAAAGTGGGGAAGGGATGAATGACTTAGAATCAGAAGAGCTGGTAATCTATGGAGGAAAGTTGGCCTGGATAGAATTGTGCATGTCTGGTTCTAGTCAGTGGACCCCCGTCATTCTGAGTGCTCTGGTATGTGGTGAGGATACTATGTTACCTTTGAGAAATTTGTAGCCTTCTTGAGGAAATGCAACACATTGCTTTTATTACTGCTTATATTTAGTTCTATTCTTATTCCTTCACTTCCTAATCTGAGGAATTAGGATGTACTTTTCAGATTTTGTAGAAAGAACAGTAAATGAAGTCTGGCAATGATGACCAATTCTATCACCAAACCTATCACTGAAGACCAAATTTCTGCACAGTGAAAAAGCTCATAGTTCTATGAAAGCTGTGGTGAAACTTGTTTTACTTTTCCCTTTGTCTTTTTAATCAACAATAAATTTAAGATTTTTGTTGTTGTTGTTTATTTTCTTTATTTGGCTTGGTCATTATTATAAAATAGTACCTTGGGCACCTGGGTGGCTCAGTTAGTTAAGCCTCTGGCTTCAGCTCAGGTCTTGATCCCAGGGTGCTGGGATCAAGTCCCACACTGGGCTCCTTGCTCAGCAGGGAGTCTGCTTCTCTCAGATAAATAAATAAAATCTTAAAAAAAATAGTACCTATACTTCTGGGAAGCCAATGTATATACATATATGCTATTAAGGATTTTTATGTTATCAATTTTCATGGATAGAAGGGGATTATAGTAAAATGTTTTATGATCTTTACCATTCATATTCAGTCAAATATATTTATTGGATACTATTAAGAAATAAATATTTTAAGTACTTAAGAGTATCTAATAAATATCATACCTAATAATTTCCTTCCTGGAGATTTTAGTCAAATAAAATAGCATCATATAAGGAATTGGTCGTGCAAAGATTGAACATCCATATGAAATATTTAGGAGTTTCCCCAATAAAACTTATTTAGAAATAAGCCAATACTTGAGTGGTTTTAGATCTTCATTTATAAAAAGTATATGCCATGCTGTTTTAAAAAATAAATAAACATTTAAGAAGATTATAAATTCAAGTGCAAGCCGTAAATGTCTTATGGAAGGGTGAAAGAATGTTGGATTTTGAATAAAGGAAAAGGAAAAAGTAACGGTCTCATTATGGCTATTTCACTTACCTAGCTAAACGATTCTGAGATTTAGGACTTTTCAATTTCAGGTTTTCTTATCTATTAAATTCTGATAACAATAACAGTATCAACCACACAGTATTTTACTTTGGGATATTAGTTATAGTCATTTATCAGTTACCCAAGCAATGAGAAAACATTAAAGAGATTTGTCATAGTAAAAGTTAACATGATGCTTTTCTAACTTCCCTAAAAGGCCCCAAATCAGTTTCTTTTTTTTTTTTAATGTTCTTCTTCCATAGTGTTTTGTAGCCTTTGTGGGGTTTTTTGCATAAATTAACATAAATAAGAGTGAACATACCTTAGTGACTTTGTGTAAGATAACAATGCTGGATTTTTCTATTTATTTGTCTGCTTGGAATATTTATTGAACACTATGCTTGGGCTTTGTTTTTCTCTTAAACAGAAATGAAAAAGCAAAAGTAATTTCTCACCATTTCTCAATTTCCTGTTAATCAGTTTCAATATGTTAAAATAATATTTCCAAACTAACTTTTTCCATTTTTAAAGTAATGCATGCTTTTAAAAGAATATGTGGAAATAATAATACTAGAAAATGCATACTGGGTCTTTCCAGTAGCAGATAATGAAGCTATTAACTAATATTTAACAAAAATAAAGGTATGTTTCATTTTGTCTCTGTATTTTAGGGTTTACTATTCCAATTTTATATCCTTAAAGTCATAAAATTTTTGATTTACTAGAAAGAAACTCATTAGTTTATTACATAACCTTAAACCTTAACTATAATACATGAATGTTCTTTAGACATGTGTACTTTTTAAGATTCTTTAAAAAAAAACTACTTAAAGTTATCTGTAAGTATAATGATATCTAAATATTAAAACTATGCTTTCTCTCTATTATATAACCTAAAACTTCAAGGAACTGGAACAAAGTAAGAAGTGAGTTTGTACAGACAAATCTTCTTCAACTTATTATGCGGCTACATCTGATTGTAAATTGAAAATATCATAATTTAAAAATGCATATATCTAACCTAGCAAACATCCTAGTTTAGCCTACTTTAAACATGCTCAGAATAATTACATTATCCTGAACTTGGGAAAAATAATCTAACACAAGGTTTATTTTATAATAAAGTGTTGAATATCTCATGTAATTTTTTGAATAATGTACTGAAAGTGAAGAACAGAATGGTTGTATGGGCACAGAATGCTTGTAAGAGCTTTGGTTTTTTATACTCATGATCATGTGGCTGACTGGGAGCTGTGGCTTACACATATACACCTCATACATAAATACACACACACACACACACATATATACATAGACAATTTGTGTATACAATATGTAGGATATAATATGTATGATGTGATACAAGTGTTTATATATAAAATACCTATTAATTTAACACACCGCAAGCTAAAACTAGTAATAGAAGTGTTTCTAAAAAAGAAGCCCAGCTTATTTGCTCTTGCAATCAGCTATTGTAAGCTAAAAGTCTATGGAATAGATTGTGCTTACCTAAAGATTAATTGCCTTGTTAAGTTGTATTTATATTACCATGTAAATATCAAGTTGTTATTACTGCAAATGATTTTTGTGCCCTCTGCAAAGCTTTAATAATACATTTTTTCCTGATTTGATCTAGTTATGAAACTGAACTTGAGGGTAATTAAAAATATGTGTACTTGAAAGATTTCAGTTCTGCCAGGTTAACCAAATCATTTATGTAGTATTTTGCAAAGTAAAGGAACTCTACATAACGAGCTAGTCAACATAAAGCTAAAATTCTCCTGTGATGCTTTTGTTCTTGTTAGATGTCTTCCATGAGCTATTAAATCTGCCAAGCAGGCATTATGTAAAACATCAACTATCTTCTCATAGCTGTATTACTGATGGTCAAAAATTCAAAAGAGTCTAGAAAATGAAGGGATGGAAGAAGGGGAAGATATGACCCCAAATCCCTGAGGCTTGTATTTCTTGAGGTTTGGATAACAATTATGATGAATGGGGTAATCACACAACTACATGTACAAGGGAAGAATCAGAGATGCTATCGAGGATATTCTCAAACCAAAAGGAGAAAAAAAAGGAAAGAAGACAAGGAGTTTTCCCTTTGCTTACTAAAATACAAACATTTGCACTTTTATAAAAATTCAGATGACGAGTTTCTTTGTAAAATTTGTTGCCAAAGCAAATAAAACATTCCTAATCAGAAAGTAGGGTATTCACCCATGCTCACCATCTAGTTGATGACTTTGTTACCTAGGGATCTTACTAGGTAAATTCAATAACTTCACTCTCATGTAATATCAGGGAAGGCTTAGGAAACAAATGCACAAACAGGGAGAGCTCAGAGAAATGTGTCAGTTTTTAGTATTCTGCTGTGCGTACGTGCATGTGTATGCTTGCATGAGAAGTACACACATACATAGGAGTAGCCAATATCTACATTGGCAGATATCTGTATCCTATGGGTGCATATACATATATCTGATGTATCTGTGTCTCAGGTACATATATTATTAATTACCCTCTTAAGTTCAGTTTCCTAACTAGATCAAATCAGGAATGTGTATATATTTCAGATAAACATGACATGTGAAAGCAGATGTCTGTTTAAATTACAAAAGCACCACTTGTGATTTTTATGTACAGTTCAGCATTCCATTGTTTTCTCTCAGTCAATGGTGTGTTGGTCTGGCTGTGAGCCCAAGTCTCTCAAGTAATGATCGACCTGAGACTAGCACAGGACCATCTGGTAGTGTCTCAGGTAGGAAATACATAAAAATGTATCTCCCAATTTATGCATTTCATCCTGAAAGCATGATAATATAAACCACGATATGACATTTTTTCAGTAATGGAGCCTCTTGCAAATAAAAGAAGTAGATAACATTTCACTCGAATTTTGTAGAAGAATGAAAAAAATATAAAAACTAGGGAACAGCTACAGAAAGATGACTTCTCTCATGAAGTGAGAAATTTGAAAATATTCACACAATTTCAGATACAGGGATAACCTGAACTAGTTACACATGTAAGGAGAGTGTAGTAAAAGAGAGGAGGGCACCACTGGGCTAGGATTGTGGCAAATCTAAGAAATTGTCGGGAAAGAACTCATGATCTTGGACTTCGGTTACATAATAAGACAATAGGAAAAATAACATTTTTCCTACTCAGTCATTTAATGTACGTGTTTATGGATTTAGGCAGGTCACCTACGTAATCTGCATGTGCCTTTATCTTTTTGTTATTTAGCAATATAAATAGGTATTTACTTATTTTTAATCAGAGAAGAGAAAGCCTGATCCTATGTGATGATGATACTTTCTCCCTGTGTTCAATTCCTGTAACTATTCCAGGTATAAAGGGTTCAGTATTGAAATTTTTCTTTAAGGAATGATTTTTGTTCATTTCCACATATTGCTAGTTTAACAGCCTGCCTACACATACTGAATTCACCTCATTCATTGAAGATTTGAACATAATTGAGAACATTAGGTCTGTACCCATAAAAGGTAGATTATTTTCTTTATTTTCTATTTTCTTTGTTAATAAACATGGCTTTATTAGGATTTTCATTAGAATTTTATTTTTTAGGTTTTGTAAATCCCCTGTAGTGACTAAAATGTATGATGTGACTAATAGATAAGGAACAAATAAATGAACAAATGAATCTTATGTGGTGATTTTATAAATATTTTTTAAAACTGTAATGTAAAAAAAATGTCCCCTGATCCTATTCTCCTTTTTAAAAAAGATGTTGGAGTTTACAACATGGTCAACACCACATTACTCTGTTATAGGTTAAAAAATGTTACCACTAGGTCTTTTTCTTCTTACTCTAATGAATTCCCTTGGAGGAAGTAGGAGATAGAAATACCTCAGACAGAAATTCATCTTATAATAGGTCATGTTATAGCAAGACTTCAGGGCATTTAGATATGAATTTTTTAATTTATTGTCTCCTTTATTTGCCAAACTGAGTTTTTTTTCCAAAATGCAAAACATTTTTCCAAAATCCGTTGTAATACTGGTATTTTTAAGAGTCAAAAGTTGAAAGAATCCTTGACATTGGTAAAAACAATAATCTATGTACATTTCTCCTTTCAAACTTTTCTTTAACTCATCATTTTTCTAACTGATTTACAGAGCTTACTGTTGCTCCCATCCATTAGGATTTTACATTTTGAAGTATGCATACCACCTAGAGAAATCTTTTCTTTAGTTTCTACTGCAGTGTGTTCATCAGTTTTTCTAACGGATCTCACACCTTGTAGATGTTGTCTTTGAATGCTGGATCAGAACATTAGATCATGGACCCCTAAACATGAACTTTTATTATAAAGTGGTAATTAAATTCCATCAAGGAATGATGAAATCATAAAATTCAGTAAAAAGATATATTTAGTTTTAGTATATGTTCAAAGATGACTATGTGTAGATAAAAACCACAAATAAATGTTTTACCTTCTTTGAAAATATGTAAAGGTGTTTTGGTATGTAGAAAACACAAAGATTCCAAAATCGAGGATTTACACTGTTTATTATTTCTGCGGAGAGAACACTTTATTTTATGGTTGCTGTTGATTGATTTGATTATGAGTGAATATATTAAAACAGTGCTTTTCATGTTATTATATCATAAAACCTAAATATCATATTTGTCTACATCTTCTGTATATATACAGATATTTCAGGAGAGATACATGTAAAGTTTCATGATATTTTAGAAAATTCCAGTTCATCACTAAGTACTTTCTAAGAAAATCTTCTTGCTGCCATCCTCAATTACTTCACAAACTGATAGAAATTGGCATGTTAAACTGTTAAGGGTCCCAGAATTGTGATTAACTTTGCAGATAGAAATAGTAAAAGGCAAAGTTATGCGAACAACTATACGGTTGTCCAAATGTTTAAATTAGAAATTTTACCAAACCAGCTTTTTAGCGTTCAATTTAATCCCTTAAGGACATGGCAGCTACAAAACACTGACAGCTCTTTTCTTCTCTTTTTAATGAGTTACTAGTTTATGATAAAAATAGTTTGAGGCAAGAAATACACATTTTGGAATTGTAATTTGAAGTATATTTTATAATTTATTCTCCACATTTCAGTCTATTGTGATATTTACTTAGAGATATTTTATGAATTGAATAATATTCCTATTTGATATATTGTACTATTGGTTCTGATGTAAGAACTTAAGATAATTTTTATTGTGAATCAAGAGGCCTCTCTCTCTGTCTCTGTCTTGTCTCTCTGTCTTTCTCTCTCTCTCTCTCTCTCACACGCACACACAATATTTGCAAGACTTACTACCGTAGGGAATGTTTTCTGGAATCTGTAAATCTGAAATGCAAATAACTAGAACTGTTCACTATAGAATTGCATTTTATTACTATAAATGAGTGTTTACCATTATCAACACAAATCACATTGATTATCTTACACATTTTATACTAAATATTATTATAGGTACATATCATTGTAAAATAGTGCTTTCATTTTGAGCTCATTGGCTTGGATAGTTTGTAGTAAAGCCCATTACATTTAAAACAAAAATAAATTTAGAAGGAGTTTTGGTACACAATTACATGTACTATAGCGTCTGTTTAAATGGCCTCTTAACCAAACTTAGTTTTCATTATGGGGTCTCAGTAGAGACTTGGATTTGTTCGGCACAGTAAATTTTTTCTTTGATTTTACTTTGTTTTTGAGTTTGGGCAATTTTCTAATTTTTTAATTTATTTGTTGGCTAATATAACATTCAATGAATGCAATGAATATTAGAATATTCAATGAATATGAGACCACTGAAAGAAAGAGAAAACAAGGATATTTTAATTTTCTTAGGATTCACGGAAAGAGAATTAAGCAGTCAAAATTAATATAGGTATTCAGTTATTATTTAAAAAGATAAATATTTCTTATTTCCCAATATATGAAGAAATTAATGCTTGGAAATTTTGGTGTTCTTTTGGCTTGTCACTAGTTAGTTTCAGTGTGACACTTTGCTGTACTATCTGGCAATCCTATCAAGTGGATTCCTTTCAAGTAGATACGACACCAGAATATGTTGTAATGTGTGGCTCAGCACTTGATCTTATGGATTATGTTCACTATGGGGCCAGAATGGATAATAGGATAATCAAAATATTGGAAAGTTATAATTATTATTATGACTAATTATTTTTTTTAAGATTTTTTTTATTTATTTGAGAAAGAGAGAGAGAGAGAGAAAGAGATCACAAACAGGGAGGAGCAGAGGGAGAGGGAGAAGCAGACTGACTCCCCACTGATCAAGGAGCCCGACTCGGGGCTCCATCCCAGGACCTGAACTGAAGGCAGATGCTTAACTGACTGAGCCACCCAGGTGTCTCTATGACTAATTCTTTATAGTAGAAATACCTTAGTTATTTTAGCCCTTCTATTAAAAAAGAACAGATATAATAAAATAATAAGCCAACCAAAAGAATTGTACAGTTTTATGAGTTACTATAAGGCAAACACCCTTGTAACCAGATAAAGAGGAATTTGCTCGCAATTCTAGAGGTACCACCATGTGTTCCATTCCAGTTATAGCCTTACTTAAAAAGAATTACAATCTATATCTTATATATTATGAAACAATGCATAGATCTATAGATAAATTAATATATACAAGATGTATCCTTATATCTATATGTATTTTATATATCTATATGTATTTTATATGTATATCTCATTAGTTCAGTTGGCAACCTCCCCTTCACAGTTAGGACTATAGCATTTTTATTTAAACACCTTAATATTCCACCTATTTCATCATTATTATGTACTGAGAATTCTGATTCAAGGGACAGAAGGGATGGTATAAGTAGAAAGTCCTATAATTACTAATTTGTTTTATCTCACATCTCACACAAGTTTTAGAATTATAAAAATCAACATTACTTTTCCCAGTAGAATTACTGAGAAGAGTTAAAATATTATTTTCATATGCTCTTTATTTCCCCACTTATTTTTCACAGTTGTACTTTATATTATCAGAACATATTGTCATTATGATTTTTAAATTCCTTCATTTAGTCTTAATTCTACAAATAACTGTAGGTTTAATGTTCATCATAAAGTTATGTCATCTAAATTTCACACTCTAGTGAAGTTCTTAAGAAGAGTTTATGAGAGCAGTATTCTCTAGCTCACCTGTTAATCGCAATATGTATTGGTCCTTATCACTGTAAGTCAGTTTTACTGGATGTAAACTCTTGGACTTACATTTTTAATCCCTTATATTTTAAATATTGTAAATACATCAATTAACTGTTTTTAGTATTAAGTTGTGTTCACAAAGTCTAATGATAAAATATTTTCTTTGCATTATAAGTCATATACTATTTTTTCCTAGATGCACAAATTATTTTATGATATATTTCTTTAAAATCTAGTAATTTTATTAGCATATTTCCTGGTAATGGTTGTTCTGGTCCAGTATTTTCAGATACATATTGTAACTTTCTTTTTTATTTATTTTTCTTTTTTTCTTTTTTATTTTTTCAGTGATCCAAGATTCATTGTTCGTATTGTAACTTTCAATATGTAATTTCAATTCCTTCTTTGAGAGTTCTTATGAAGTATAAGTTTTAGTATTAATTCAATTTCCTTGCTTTGGTTTCCTTCTTCAAAAACACCTATTATCTGTATATTGGATCTTAGACTTCAATCTTCAATATTTATCAATTTTTCTCTTCCTCTTCTTCCTTCCCCTCCTCACCCTCTTCCTCCTTCTTCTTTCATTCTTCTTCCTTGAATCATGTTTATTAAGATAAAATTTGCATACCATAAAATTCACCAATTTTAAGTAAATAATAAAATGGTAATAATGTATATCTTAACTTTCTTAAATATATAATAAAAATACAATACAAATTTATATAGTCCTGCAACCACTATCAGAATCAAGCTATAGAAAAATTTTATCATTCCACAAAGTCTGCTCAGGTCTCTTTTAACCAGTCACCTTCCCCAACATTGCCTCTGGCAACCACTGATCTGATTTTGTCCCTTTATTTTTGACTCTTCTAGAATGGCATAGAAAGGGAATGATACAGTATGCAGTCTCTTTTATTTGTCTTCTTTCATTTAGCGTAGTGCATTTGAATCATCCATATTGTGGATGTATTAGTAGTTTGTTCCATTTTATTGCTAATATTATAATATTCTACTGTATGAATTGTAAATCATGATTTGCTCATGAACAGAGCTGCTACAAAGATTCATTTTTAAAGCTCTTTGTATGGATATTTGTTTTCATGTATTTTGGATAAGTAGGGACGGATTTAGTAGATCACATAGTTAAGTGTATATCTAACTTAAGAGGAAATTAAAAATCAGTTTCCAAAGGGGTTATACCATTTTAATAATCATTAGCAATGCATGGAAGTTCTTTTTTCTTCATACACTTGCCTGAACTTGGTATTACCAGTCTTATTTTAAAATTTAGTCATTCCAGAAGTATTTCATTGTGGTTATCTTTTCATGTGTTTATTTGCTATATATACTATTCCTTAATGAAATATTTATTAAAATATTTCCCCCTTTTNGCGGGGAACCTGCTTCCCCCTCTCTCTCTCTGCCTGCCTCTCTGCCTCCTTGTGATCTCTCTCCCTCTGTGAAATAAATAAATAAAATCTTTAATTTAAAAAAAAAAAAAAATTTAGTCATTCCAGAAGTATTTCATTGTGGTTCTAATTTGTATTCCCTTAATGCTAATGCTGTTGGTTATCTTTTCATGTGTTTATTTGCTATATATACTATTCCTTAATGAAATATTTATTAAAATATTTCCCCCTTTTTAACTGGAATGTTAGTCTCATATTGATGAGTTGTAGGAGTTTGTTACATATTCTGGATACAACTCCTGCATCAGGTATGTGTTTTAAAAATATTTTCTCTCAACCCATAGTTTCTTTTCACTTTCTTAAAATATCTTACAAACATCATAGGTTTTAACATTAATTATGGCCAATATATTGATTTAAAAAATTCTCTCATATAAGAAATCTTTACTTAAACTGATAAACGTGGTATGTATCTTCATTTTTTTAGGTCTTCTTTTAATCTCTCATGAAAGTTTTTATAGTTTGTAGCATATAAATTCTCCTCTTATTTATCCCTAAGTATTTTATTGATGGTCTTGTAATTTGTATTTGTTATATTTTTATTTATATACATAAATATATATAAATATATAGTATCTTGTGATTTTACTGTTCATTAATTAGTTTTAGTAGAATTTTTTTAGATATTTAGATAAGATTTTTACAAACAGAAGATCAAGTTTTCTATAAAAAAATACTATGTTTATTTCTTTCTTTCCAATACATATATTTTTTATTTCTTTGAAAACAGACATCCTTCTCTTCTTCCAGATCTTTGGGGACAACATTCAGTCTTTAACCATTAAATATGATACCGCCTTTAGGTGTTTTGTAGATGTACCTTATCAACTTGAGGAAGTTCCCCTCTATTGTTTGTTTGGTAAGAATTTCTGTCATGAATAGATGGTCAAATTTTTCAAATACTTTTTCTCTATTAGGATAGTTGTGTTTTCTTTCTTTGTGTTGATATAAAAAGTACATCTATCTTCAAGTGTTGAACTTTTATTTGTTATATAATTCTCACTTGATTAGGATGTATTTTATTTATGTATTACTTTTATGTCTTTGCTAATGTTTCGTTAAGTATTTCATATCTTAGGGACACCTGGGTGGCTCAGTTGGTTAAGCACCTAACTGTTGGTTTTGGCTAGGTTCATGATCTCACAATCATGAGATCTAGCCCCCAGTGGGGCTCCATGCTCAGTGAGCAATCTTCTTGTGATTCTCTCTCTGCCTATGGCACCCTTCCCACTCATGCACTTTTTCTCTTTCTGTAAAATAAATAGATAAATAAAATAATAAAAAAATTCATATCTTATTCCGTAAAATATCTTGATCTGTAATTTTCTTTTCTTGTAATGAGGTGGATACATAATGACTACAACAGGGTGTCTGTTACAGTGGAGATTGCATTAAGCTAAGGGTATGAGACCAGCAAATTTCTTCAACAGAGTGCTCCCAGAGATACTTTATGTTTAGTATAATTTGGAAAAGACAAAGGAGAAATAGTAACATGATAGTACACATTATCTAAGTACACAAAAATGGGAACAACCATGGCTTTTAGGACCAACATTAGAAATGGAAGGACACACTCTAGTCTGTATACTGAGAGCTAAAATGCCTGTACCATAGCCAGGTAGCATAGATTCACATCTTATTTCCAGATGGGTTGAAAAACAAGTACCTTGTCAAGGGATTAAGTGCCCAAAAGGATAGAACTTCTACTTTGGATTATTTATGTTATGTTTATTTAATTACTTGTGTAATATTTATTTGTCATGTGTATATTCATCTTTAACTTGTTTAATCTGAAATGCTTTGTCATCAGATTTTTGTCTTAGTTACCTCTGTGTAGGGTATCAGTTTTAACAAAATGACATCTTCCTCCAAAAAATCTTTACCATTTTATTTAAATTACTTTGTGCCCAATCACTATTGTATCACTTGGTTTTCGTGTTTTCACTGAATTTATCACTTAAGGTGATATTGCTCAGTTTTTATTTATTTATATATTACTTCTGTTCCTCTAGAATGTAGATAAGTATGTGTGTATGTGTAAATATTTGTGTGTGTGTCCAGTAGACTTAATACCTAATGACAGAGTCACTGATTTTATTTTATTTAAGGTATGTGTTCTGTATACTTCCAAGAAATCTTGAGGCTACTGGAATATAAACCATATTTAACCAAGCTAAAAGAGACCCTATTAAAATTGTTGAGTGAGGGGGACTTATCCAAATGAGGACCACATGATACTGGACATGAAAAAATGTAATAATAATAACTCTGAAATACCGTTACTAGTGAATTATTAAATCTTAATATAATTACATTATATTATAAAAGTGTCATGTCAGTTAATAACTCAGAAATCTGTTTTTAGATGAGATCTTAGGGTGTGACTCTAGAAAGAGGAGCAGGTAATAAGATTGCATTTTGTGATTTCAAGATAGGAAAAAGGGTTGGTAAGTGTTCATTAGACAGGAACACTGATGATAGCACAGAAATAACACATAAAAAAACTCTTAGAATATTATGAAAAGAGAGAAGTAATTAGTGCCTTAGTGGTTAATAAGTCAACATTTTTATCACTCATTGGATATGAGCAAAACTTATAAGAAATTTATAAGAGAAAACTTGTTTCTTGCCTAAATGTAACTTATTGCATATACAGCAATGGCAAATGACATGATTAAATGGTTCTTGCAAATAGTGAGATTATTTTATTTTTTTAAAGATTTGTTTATCTATTTGAGAGAGAGAGAAAGAGAGGGAGAGGCAGAGGGAAAGAGAGAGAGAATTCTCAAGCGGACTCCCCATTGCACACAGTCTGATATGGGGCTTGATCCCAGGACACTGAGATCATGACCTGACCCAAAATCAAGAGTTGGATACTTAACTAACTGAGCCACCTAGGTGCTCAGTTGGTTATTTGTGGAGACAAATAATGACATTAAATAAAGGACACATCTCATTCTTGGGTCTATTCTGTAGTAAAAATGTAATAAATGGGCTATACCAAACCTGGGAGAAATGCATATGGTGAATGGAGGATTTTTCCATAACTATCTTTTGATAAGGTAAGCCATCATATCCTAGCAACAAGTCTTAGGTGGGGAAGAATTGAAATGTGTTATCAGAACACCAAAGAGTGCTATTTATAATTTAAAAGTATACATTTATACTTGTAATTAATGTAAGATGTGCATAATCAACTGTACTCAGAATAACAAATGTCATGCCAACAGATTTGAATGGCTACATACAAAATTTTAAGATTCTAATTAGCTTAGATTTTCTATGCAAGTACATCAATTTGTTGTTCAAGCATAACACTTAGAGTATAATGTTCACACTCGTAAGGGAGCAAAGTGATCAAATACAGGCCTAAGAATGTGCAAGTAAAGTGGGTCAAAGTGATTTGTTGATGGCCTCTAAATATAATGCACATTTCTTTTGTCAGATGGACACACCAAATATGTGTGTTATGATAACAAGATGTAAGTTTATTGCATTATCCACAGTTATAACACTGTTTTTCTAAGTTGTGCCCTTCCGCATTGATTACATCTTCTTGGTTATTCAAGTCAAGTATTTCATTTGATTAACTTTTTTGCATTTTGCTCTTTATCTCATTTCTAATCTCCTTCCTCATTTTTCATTTTCTTTGTTCAATTTCATTCATTCTTTCACTTCAATAGTAGTCAATTTGCTTTTTAATGCCCTGTTAGCATTTCTTGTATGATTTCTCAGAATTCTCATGTTCATTTTAACCATTTTCACTCCCCTTAAAACACTTATATTTGGATTATGTAATTAAAGGTTAAGAAGGCAAAAAGGTATTAAATACTAAAAAGCATACCATTTTATACACATTTTAATATTTCTTTTTCTTCTAAATAGATGATTAAAAAATTATGTATAATGCCTACAGTTCTTATAAGCAATTACACCTACCAATATTTGTCAACATTTATCCATTAGTAGGAATATTTTTATATGATTTCTGGAATTTGCTTATTGGTTGTTTAAATTGATTGCTTGAAAATTATGTCAAACTGAACATAGAGAAACTCATCTATATGTTAGCAGGATAGATTCAGCTTTTCATGGTTGTATTATTGTCATCATCATCATTACCAACACAAGAGTATGGATTCATTCTTAAAAAGTAGTTTTACCAAGTCAAAAAGCCCCTGAGTAATGATTTCTGCATGCAGGTGCAGAGTGTATTTTGTATATTTTATTACACCATAGCACTCAGATTCTGAGGAAAACAAGGAATACTATTTCCTTTATAGAATAATCTTGGCAAGGGTTATTTATGACTCATTGTGCACCCATTATCAATAGGTGAATAAACCTTGTTTTCTGGAACTAACAAGGATAATTATTTTGTTAGGAAATTGCCTCCTTATGTAACTATGGAAGTCAATGCCCGCATGGATTAAAGAGAATCTTTAAATTGGTAGATAGAAGGAAATAAAACGATATATGTTTTCAAATGGATTTATGCAATAATAATAGTAATCTCTTCTGTGCTTTATGAATATTCACAGGAAAGAGATTCAGCTTTAGATGATGAGAAAAAAATGAGTTTGAAGTCAAATTATATCTATTGTGAATCTTTACTATGAAAAACCGAGTACTACTAAAGGCTTAAGATATCTTCAGGTTGAAGCTCTACATAAAAGATACTTTGTAGTTAAAAGAAACCTTTGTGTGAGTTAAGAAATTTGAGGCAAAATTCTGATTTTGCCACAAGATGATCTTGAATAAGTTAGTTACCTCATTCTGAGTGGAAATATTAAATATAAATCTTTTCCTAGTCTGAGAACAAACTATAGATTTGATTTCTGGTGATAACCTGCAGCAGGAAAGTCATGAACTTGCCTCATGTATGCAATTCCCATCTAGAATCTTTAGTTCAGCACCATGTGTGAGCTTAGCTCTCTCATTCTTACACAGTTTGGAGTACACTTAAAACATGTCAGCTTTCTTCATTTGGCACCAAATTTTATGCTTTAAATTCTCTCAGTATCTAAACAACTTCCTATGACATACTCCAATTTTGTTAGTAAGTTTTAAGTCATGGAAGTCCATGAAATATCAGTCCAACTTATTATAATCAATGATTGGATTGATTGCTTGTCCCTAAGAGCCTTTTGGTAAATGTGTGAAAAAATTCTATTTGTAATCCAATAGATATTTTAAGATGAAATTTAATCATGAAACCTTTGTAAAAATTCCTCCAAATACATGTAAAATAGAATTCAAACAACTACTTGTTCTCCAAAATCAAATATAAAATTCAAATTTCATCAGAATACTATGAGCACATTGAGTTTACCTTTCAACAGTCTATTAACTGTTTGCTTGGGGTTGATTTGCCTTAAGAAAAGGGGAAAACTCAACAACCCATTTTGTGCCAAAATTAATTCTAACAGTAATACATTTTGTGCTCCACTGACTTTCAATTTATTAGCAGTGGAGCTTGGTTGATTGTTTTGATCTTCAGTTTATTGGCAATGAAGTAGGATTTACTGTGCCACCACCTTTCAGTAACATAAATGTTACTTCATTGAGCTGGTGCCTCATTGTAAAGCACTACAAGAAAATAATTTAATTGTCTGTCTTTGCTTCAACTCATAATACTTTTGAGTGTGGTAGAATGTTTAATGTCAAACTTGTCTCTTTGCATATTTATTTTGGCAATTTCAACTCTTAGGAAGTAAAATGTGTTAGTCCAAGGAGCTGCCATTGCAATTTGATTACAGTGACACCAGATGCAGTGAGTAAATCTTAAGGTATTAGATATTATAATGTAACTTTATACCCAAAACATTATATATCTTTTAAAAACAGTTCATATTAAATTTCAATAAATGCACTCAAAGGTGATTTGAAAAACAACTTTTTTAACAATAGATCCTATGATACATAGATCTTTCCTTAATAAGGCTTAAGCTTTTTACATTTAACTTATTTCTTGACTTGAAAACATAGGTTCAGTGTCAAGGAACTTTCAACGTTTTGTTATTTTGTTTGGATTTTTGCTTCATTTCTTATAAATTCAGCTCTTTCTTTAATACTAGTGTTTTGGCAATTTGCTAAAAAGTTCAGGGATGTTTTATTTTTTTGTTTGTTTATCTACAAAAAAGGTCCACATCACTCGTTGTTCCATGTCTCCCTGTACATACACACTAACAAAGACTCTTACATTTAGTTTAATGCAAATTCCCTTTCAAAATTACCTCCACTAGATGATGTTTTTTGGGTAGAGATTGTCTAGAAAGCAACAACACACTTTCACACACTTACCAATATTCAAGTTTGCCTTTCTTTGAAGAATTTTCTAGAAAGGCTTTAGAGTGAAGGTGGCATAATGTGAACATTGAGAGGGCAGACAACAAGACATGTAGGAGATGTTTGGTAAGGGAAATCAGGAATTTATTTAATTATTTTGTTGAAGTGAACAAACCGATGAAAGATTACTCTTTACAGCAGTTTGTCTATGAGTAAAATACACAAGGGAATACAGAATCATAGTAGAGTATTTAAAAGTACAAGATACTTTAACACATTATAGAACAGTGTTTGGTTTATGGTAAGAACTCGGTAAATGTTAACTATGACTATTTGTAGGGTAGAACACAGTTTCCACATCCCTGATATTTTCATGTACAGAAAAACAGTTTGTGTCTCTTTCAATGTCCATTTGTGAGGTGAGGAATGACTTGCTTGATGTGTTCTGTAAAAGAATTACGCATTAGGGGGCACCTGGGTGGCTCAGTTGGTTGGGCAACTGCCTTCAGCTCAGGTCATGATCCTGGAGTTCTGGGATCGAGTCCCACATCGGGCTCCCAGCTCCACGGGGAGTCTGCTTCTCCCTCTGACCTTCTCCCCTCCCATGCTCTCTCTCTCTCTCTCTCAAATAAATAAATAAAAATCTAAAAAAAAAAAGAATTACGCATTATCTGCTCATATTTGTGTGTTCTCTCTCTCTCTCTTTCTCTCTCTCTCATATACACGCATACACGCACACGCACACGCACATGCACACACACAACCTGCCTTCAGGTAGCATGGATCCTCTCTTTCTCCATGTAGTGCCCCCTTAAGAGTCCCCCTTAGGTTTTATAATACTGACTGCAATTGGATGGATAATACTAATTGATAAGCAAAATACATTTGTACAACAGACCTAAAATAATATTTTCCTATTGCTTTATCCATGATAAAAATGATATTTTTACCTCTGAGTAGGACTCCTTTGTTTATCTCATAAATGATTCCAAATTTGACTGGGAAAGAAAAATTTATATATAATATCCCCATACTCACTAATATAAAGTTCTAGAACAGGGAGTAAGGACTTTTTTTTTAAATCAATCTGGCATTATGGAGAAAGGGTATGTCACTTTTCCTCTTCTATTTGCCCTCTGCTGAGATGTAGCTGGTCCTTGAGCATGGTTTCCCAGCACTCACATGAGTGACTGGGTCCTGACATGATGTGTGGTCATAGCCCACATCAGCAGTCTGCATCCTGCTCACCCAGGGCCCAGACAGTTACATCTCTTTACTCATTCTGTAATATGTTTACATCCCTTTCAGAGGGAGCTCTAGGAAGTTGTGGCACTTCTGCCACTACAAGCTGGGAAGTTCTCCCATTGACCTTGGCACATCTTTTAGAAACAAGTATTCAGTGGCACTGATGCTATGCTGCATGCAGACATTCTTCAAGAGGCTTTCACTCTCCCTGGGCTATATTCATGGAAATGCTGTTTCTTTTTGGAGCTCCTAAATATATTTGGTTTATTTATTTTTTTCTGATGACAGTACTTTTCAACCTGAAAGTTGTGGCTGGAGACATCAATGTATCGAAGTGTTTTTTGAAATGTTTGTTTCAGTTTGAGTGTTTGTGTCTTAATATTAGGTTAAAATATTAAATGAATTCTAACTGTTGGTCTTGGCCGAAAGGATTTAGGGGAAAAAGGATGAAACAGACCACTTCTTACTTTTGAGTTTAATTCTAGTAATAAGCATATTATTGAGCTCACCCAGGAATACTCAAAAGGCATCATTCTTCTCCCATGTCACTCTCATTGGTTTATCCTCTCCCCTCTCAGCTAGGAATCCACTGCCACAACAGGACCTTAAATCATTTTGCATCCTTCCCTGCTCAGTGGCTTATGATATAAATGTTATAGTCTGAATCTTCCAGGATCCTTGGAATGTCCATATTTACATCCACATCTATATCTTTATATCTATATCTGCATCTGTATCATCTATGTACATATCTCTGTAAAATCAAATCAACAAATACCAAAATAATGTTTCTCTTCAAGAATTATCTTAAAGCACAAGAAATGAACTTTGACTTTCTAGCTTACTGTCTTGAATTCCATTTCAGCCACTCAAATCACTTTTCCTAAATCGTACCTACTCAATAGGAGGAAAGCCTAAACACAAAAACAAAAAAAATGCAAAAAAGAAAAACTTTAATATTTAGTTTAGTGATGCTCCTTTCTCTTCATATCTATAACAATGATCTAGTTTAGCCCTTGTAATCTCTGTTTTGGGTTCTTCTGAAAATCTCCTTAACATTCTACAGTTTCTGGACTTAATTCTAATTATCATACTCTCCCCACTATCACAAAGGCCAAAGGATCTTTATAATATAAAAATCTGACCTCACTTGTTCCTGTTAGATTATTTACTGATGAGTAACTAACTACTCCAAACCCAGTGACCTAAAGTAGCCACTTTTATAATGTCTCATCATTTTATTGGTCCAGAATTCTGGGCAGTGATGAGATGAATGATTCCTCTTTTACATCTAGTATTGATAGAGTTCACTGTGAGGTATTCAGGGACAGATGTTCTGGTCTGTGGGATCCAAGACAGCTCCTCGATAGGGATAATAGAAAGACGGGGCCCAGCTCAGATAAGCAGAGTATCTATGAGGGGCCTTGTTGCATAGAGAGACTTCATACAGGGAGGCTCAGGCCTCCCAGAGAACATGTTTCAAGGAATTTGAAGAGGATTCTGGTAGTCTCTTAGTGCATAGGACCAGCACTGACATATCATTTCTGCCTTATTCTTTTCATCATTGTTATTACCTAGTTATAAAAGGAGTAGAATAAGTGGACTTCACTTCTCAAATGGGAGAAGTGGCAAAGAATTTGAACCATCTTTAATCTACCACATTACTCCTCTGCTCAGAATATCTTTTCTATGTATCTTTTAAAAGGCATTTAAAATTATAACTATCTGGCCACTCTGTCTCATCAATTTCAAGTTTTATATTTCAGAATAATTGAAGTTTTCCTTCTTTTTTTTTTAAAGATTTTATTTCTAAGTAATTTCTACACATGGGGCTTGAACTTACAACCCCAAGATCAAGGGTGGCATGCCCTACTGATTGAGTGAGCCAGGCACCCTGTGAAAACTAGGTTTTCTAACTTTATCTAGCACACACTTAAAAAGGAACTATCCTAAGCACTTTGCATGTATTGACTGATGGTATCCCTCCTAATAACTCTATGATGTAGTTTCTATTTAACAAATGAAGAAACTGAGGCATAGAGAATTTACATAGCTTTTACCAAGTTTTCGGTAAGTTGTGAAGTTGTATTTGAACCTCGAAAATGTGATCCCAAAGTTCCTGCTTCTAAACATTAACTGGTTGCTAGAATGTGTCTTTTCTCTGGATAAATATGTTTTCTTCCCTCTTGGCTCATCCATGTGGCAAAAAATCAAGTGTTTTCTCAATACCAGATCAGTTAGTACTCCTCTGTGAAACTTTGTCAGTATTTTGTACATGCATCTACTTTAATAATGATAATAATCTTTGCTTGTTTGTTTTGCCTGTTTGCACACTAGAGGGCAATACACATGTCCTCTACTTTTACCACCCACGCCTCAACACAATGCCAGGCACATGATTGATGCTCTGCAATAACTTTCTGAAAAATAATAAGTGACTAGAGGTGTCTCAGTAAACCCGGGTTTACTTCATTCTGGACATTACACTGAAGCCTGAGCAAGTTTTATGTCATTATGTTCATCCTAGAATGTATTTTAAGAACACCTCTGAGAAGATGGACAAATATTCTCCTTTGTCTCAATCAGAATATATACATTTTATAAATCTTATGAATTTTTCCCATGCTACTAATACTTAAAGGGTTTCATTTTGCAGGGGATGTTTTATTTTAGGAGCTCTCACATTGCATGAAGAGATCATAAATGTCGTACATTTCTCGCCAAGGTTTCACAGCAAGACAGTGACTCTATAAAAATTCAGTGGCATTGGAGAATACTAAGAATATTATTACAGTTAGTGTAGCTATCTGGAGAATGAGCTAAGTAACAAAATCCATATTTAATTAAAACTAAAATTGCACAGCATATTATGTGGAAGAAAGAAATGATATACATGTATGGTATTCATTTAATCCTTAATGAGAACATCTGGTCATATTTCTAGATTTTAAATTTAGACTGCAGAATAGGGAAAGGCCTTCTTTCCCACAGGCTACAATAGAAAGTCAAAGCTTAAATGATATAATGAGTAGATTTATGCTATTCAATTGTGGTGTCTCTAAACCTTAACATAAAATTATACTGCAGAGGATGAAAGGTGTTCAAAGAAGACAGGAACCAATATTTATCTGGTAATCAAAGAGCTGTACAGAAAGAACAATGAATGCATAATACTCATAAACCCTCGCCTGATAATTTCTTTTTGTCAATAATCCTTTAGAAAGAAGTAGAGAATTTTAAAGAGTTTAGTGAGAACACAAAGAGAGAATGTTCATAGAATTTTATTTTCAAAATAGTGACTTCCAGTGACTTGTACTAGGCTAACTGGGTATTTGTACAGTAATAAAAACGTATCTTCTCCAGAATGAACTCAATGGAAATTCTTACTGATATCCAAATGGTACATTTGAAGTATTACATCACATAATTAATTTTGAGTCATTGTTAAAATAAAAAATGGCAAATACAATGTAAAATAATCTTTAAATATAATGAGATACAAATATTTAAAATTATTTGCTCAAGAAGTCCAGTAGAAAGGGTAGAATAGAATCTAAGTTAATGGTGGTGAGTCTTACATTGGTCAAGTGATATGTTATATAGAGAGCAAGGTAAATCATAAGTGCTGCTGTAAATATTTATATTAATGCAGAATAATTCTTCAGTGGAATCTGATCTGTAATGCTGTTATCTTATATATCTAGCAGTTCAATGAGTAAATTATAGAAGCTATTTAAAATAATGATGATCTTAATAACCAAGAAGTAGAATAATCAAGGGAAAGGCATTAATTTTATTATTCACTCTTTCACTAGCCATCTTTCTCTTTGAACTTTAGATTCAAAGGTTATAAAGAATAATTTTATAAATATAAAAATTGTCTAGCTAAACAGTGCTTATCGTGTATTAAACGACTAAAATATATAATTACATTTTTGTTAGCTGAACTCATTTTGACCAATTATTGTTCATACTTGTTTTCACTTTTCAATCCAGTAGTTTAGGAACTATTTGTATGAAAGAAGAATTTCATAACATATCTCCAAAACTACATTTTATGGTTTCTGTGCTTTTCCAGTAGTTTCTTCTGAACAGCGATAAATGACTCTTACATTTTAGAAAGCCCATAAAAATTAGTAATTAAAAGTATTATTTTAGTTTCCTTGATAAAATTGTATTTGGATAGATAGTATTCAATATCAACAAAATGGATGCAATTATTTCTTTGCTCCTTTTAGATTAAAAATAACCAGAGCACACCATTTAACAATAATCATACCTTTTTTTATTTAACTGAGAGAATAAGAAATGGATAAGGAAAGATTCTAAATGCCATGTCCATGGACCATACACATTTTATTTCTGTATTGCCAACACCTGTTCATAGTGATAGATGCTTTAAAAACACTTCTTGTATATTTAAGTGAATAATTTGCATGAGCAAGTGATTTTGGCTAAATCATGTGAAACTAATTTAAAGAGCTTATTCTCCAGGAGAGTCTTGCAGGTTGAAATGAACTCACCAAATGCCAGGTCTTTGTCTAGAGTAGCTGGCTATCTTTGGTTTCTTAAACATGAGATTAACCTTTGTGAATTCTTGATAGGAATGGTCCTCAGCTTCTATTGGTTTAAAAATTAATATTTAGAAAACCGATGACTACAAAAAGATTGACCATTGGTGAAATTTTTTTTAGCAACAAAGACTTTTTTTTCCTGCAAAATGAAGTTGTTTCATGAGTAAAGTGTTCAATTACAAAGTCCAGTCTATAGCTTCTGCTCACATCCATTTCTACATCAGTATCTAGCAGATGGAATTCTTCAGTCCAAGGTCTTTGTTTTGTGGAGTCCAGAGTTTCTCATGGTTTGTCTCCCTCTCTGATTTCCTCCCATTCAGTTTTCCCTCCCTTCCCTTGTAGTCCTCCACTCTATTCCTTATGTTCCACATATGAGTGAAACCATATGATAATTCTCTTTTTCTGCTTGACTTATTTCATTTAGTATAATCTCCTCCAGTTCCATCTATGTCGATGCAAATGGTGGGTATTCATCCTTTCTGATGGCTGAGTAATATTCCATTGTATATATGAACCATATCTTCTTTATCCGTTCATCTGTTGAAGGGTATCTCAGCTCCTCCCACAGTTTGGCTATTGTGGACATGACTGCTATGAACATTGGGGTTCATGTACCCTTTCTTTTCACTACATATGTATCTTTGGGGTAAATACCTAGTAATGCAACCACTGGGTCATAGGGAAGCTATATTTTTAACCTCTTAAGGAATCTCCATACTGTTTTCCAGAGTGGCTGCACCAGCTTGCATTCCCACCAACAGTGTAAGAGGGTTCCCCTTTATCCACATCCTCACCCACACTTGTTGTTTCCGGTATTGTTAATTTTTGCCATTCTAACAGGTGTAAGGTGATATCTTATTGTGATTTTGATTTGTATTTCCCTAATGGCTAGTGATGTTGAACATTTTTTCATGTGTCTGTTACCCATTTCTATGTCTTTGGAGAAGTGCCTGGTCATGTCTTCTGTCCATTTTTTGACTTGATTATTTGTTTTTTTGGGTCTTGAATTTGAGAAGTTCTTTATAGATCTTGGATACCAGCCTTTTATCTGTAGTGTCATTTGGAAATATCTTCTCCCATTCTGTGGGTTGCCTCTTTGTTTTGTTGACTGTTTCCTGTGCATAAATTTTTTATCTTGATGAAGTCCTAAAACTTCATTTTCTCTTTTGTTTCCCTTGCCTTTGGAGATGTATCTTGAAAGAAGTTGTTGCAGCCAATGTCAAACAGGTTACTGCCTATGTTCTCCTCTAGGATTTTGATGGATTCCTGTCTCAAGGTCTTTCTTCCATTTAGAGTTTATCTTTGTGTATTGGTGTAAGAGAATGGTCTAGTTTCATTCTTCTGCAGGTGGTTGTCCAGTTTCCCCAGCACCATTTATTGAAGAGATGGTCTTTTTTTCCATTGGATGTTTTTCCTGCTTTATTGAATTTATTAGTTGACCATAAAGTTAAGGGTCTATTTCTGGAGTCTCTATTCTGTTCCACAGACCTATGTGTCTGTTTTTGTGCCAATACCACACTGCCCTGATGACTACAGCTTTGTAATTTAGTTTGAATTCAGGCATTGTGATGCCCCCAGCTTTAGTTTTCTTTTTCAATATTTCAGGGCAATTCAGGGTCTTTTCTTGTTCCAGACAATTTTAGGATTGCTTGTTTCAGCTCTGTGAAAAAATGTCAATGTTATTTTGATAAGGATTGCATTGAAAATGTAAATTGCTCTGGGCAGCATAGACATTTAGACATTTTACAGTGAATATCATTTACAATGGGAAAAACCTGACAGCTTTTCCCTTAAGTTCAGGAACACAACAAGGATGCCCATTCTCACCATTATTGTTCAGCATAGTACTAGAAGACCTAGCCTCAGCAATCAGACAACAAAAAGAAATAAAAGGAATTCAAATTGGCAAAGAAGAAGTCAAACTGTCTCTCTTTGCAGGTGACATGGTACTTTTATGTGGAAAACCCAAAAGCAAAATGGCAGGTTACAAAATCAATGCACAGAAATCAGTTGCATTTCTATACACCAGCAATGTGACTGAAGAAAGAGAAATTAAGGAAACAATTCATTTTACAATAGCTCCCAAACCCATAAGATACCTAGGAATAAACCTAACCAACGAGGTAAAAGATCTATACTCCAGAAACTACAGGACACTTGTGAAAGAAATTGAGCAAGACACAAAGAGATGGAAAAACATTCCATGCTCATGTATTAGAAGAATAAACATCATTGAAGTTTTCATTTTAAACTGAGCACTTATTTACTTTTATGATTTGCTGCATGCTGTGATTTGAGGCCTAACTGACATTGGGGCAACCAATACCAATTTTGGGAGTTATCAGAAGGCAAAAAACAAAGATTCCACATCTCGGAAAAGTATGGGTCCTAGGAGAAAGAGAGAAATTAAGTTGAGAGGAAAGTACTAATCTCCATCTTTGCTCCTGAAGTTTGAGCAGTATATTTGTTTCCATTAGTACTAGCAAGAGCTCTCTTAGAGGCTGGGGAAAGAAAACCAGCACACATACCACAAAGATGCTGTTTCTAGGACCACAGTCCCTGATACTTCTGGAAGCTGGATACAGCCGTGATCTCTGTGCCCACTACCATTTCCACTCCAGTGGTGGACCCGACTGGAAAGTCCTTATTCATGTGCCTGGGCCCTCATTATAATTGCTAGAAAGTAGCTCTCTGCATCTCTGTTGGAAGCCAGGCTCTACCTGAATATGTGAGGGATTTCTGAAATATGGGATGGGGATTCAGAGGCTGGACAGACAAAAATAATGATAAATGTCCTACATCTTCCAATCTCCAGTCATCTTGACAGCGTCACTTCTTCCTTACATCTTTGTAACAATCTGGTGGGAGTTACTGAATTCGTAAGGCAGCATTATCAAAAATTAGTTGATTTTCTTAAGAGTAGATTGATAATAACATTTTGAGTCTGAAAGGCTGTTGACAATCTATCAGATCAAGTCAGACCAAGATTGAAAGAACTAAAAAAAATGAGTGAAGTGTGGGCTAAAGCAGAAATGAGCAAGGAGGAAAGAACCAGGGCTGAAATTTTAGGTAAGGCACTAATTTCATAATCCTCTTGCTAAACACATTATAACAGCTATTTCATGTGTGATCACACTTGCCCAGTTTTAAGAATTACCTTGAGGACTTGTTATAAATAAAGATTTCTAGTATCAAGCCAGATCAAATGAATCACAGACTCTCAGGCTTTAACATGTTTAAAATGTTTAAGACGATTCTTATGCTCAGCTTAGCTTATGAAAGTCTGGGAATTTAGATCCTATTTGTTGACATTAGATCCTCAGTTGCAGTCAGTTAACCTAAGTGGCCTATGAGAATAGTCAGTCTCCTGGTAAGACTGCCATAACTAGGAAACCACTCGTAGAAAGACTGAAAGAGTCGCCCTTTTCCTGGCACCTAGGAATTCTTGACCTGATCTTCTTTCAGTGCTTAAGCAACTCCCTGGGACTTCCACCAACTCTTTTGGCCTTTAAGACACAGTGAAGAAAAAACTTTCTATGTCAGAGTTATAGCTTGTAAATTTCCTCCTGACCTAACAGCTTTTTAAATCCTTCAACCATGAGAGCACGGTATATATAATATTTATCTCTTTAATAAGACTTCTTCTTCTGATCAAATACTTGCCTGTGCCATTTATTTTAAAGTGTCCTCTTTCTATCGATCCAGATACTTCAGTTACAGATCCACTTAAAACTAGGAGGAAATGTATATTTTAAACTTAGGTATTTGACCTCTTTGGAATGTAGGGGCATGTGTGTAATGCTTGGTGTCTAGTGTAGGTTTTAGTGTATGTGTGTGTATGTGTGTGCAGTGTGTAGATAGTGATAACTCTGTGTGTGTATGTGTTTGTGTGTAGGTAGTGATGAAGATGTGCGTGTGGGGTGTGTGTGTGTGTGTGTGGTGTATAGATAGTGATAAGGATGTTTGTGGTGTGTGTGTGTGTGTTATCTCCATATTTGTATTAAAGGTTTGGGACAGTCTTTCCTTGTAGCACTCTCAGGAGGAATACAGTGTTGCATCTGGTGTCCTTTTGATATTAATAGATCCCCCAGGTACTTACAAAATGTCCACCTGTCTCTTTGGCACAGACAAGGATTTCTGATTTCTTTGTCTTCCTTTATTCTTCAGTATCTGCATTCTTTTTGAAAATAAATTGAATCAAGGGACATGATGTAAAGATTTGGAATAAATCAAACAGCTTTTATAAAACCAAATTTCTGAAAAATCCTCAAATGTTTATTTTCAGCCTATTTCCATGGTTCAAGTAAGCAATGTCTCTACATGTTTTGTTTGATGCTTTCTTTTCCCATTGTTTCAGTTGCACTGGACCATTTATTTTGTTGATTCTGATTGTGATATTTCCATTTTATGACATGCAGCTATTTCCTCTTTTGATAAATATTTTTGTGACCTATAATCTCTACAATAATTACCTAGCTAAATGCCTAAATGAATCTCAAATTGTTTTGGTATAAGACTAGCTTTCCTAATTTCTCTCAAACATAATAACAAATTTCATGAAAAGAGAGAAAATGTCTTATTCCTTTTTGTTTTGTTTTTCAAGTATCTTAGGCTTAAAATTTTGGTGCTAGGGACAAAGTGTATATTTGATAAATACTGATTGCAATGATAAAATTTGGATCATGAATTTTTATGATATATGTGTGAGGTCTACCTTTCACTTGGATCAATAGAAATGTGGGTGAATCTCATAAAAAAGCTTGAAAAAGAACGTGACTTCTACTCATTCAAAGAATATCTTTGTCTTAAGAGAGATATTTCCTAATGTACATCTCACTAAAAGTCTAAACCAGAGGGAAAAAGGTATATTCATCAGATAGATGTTGGTAATAAAAGACAATAAGTTAAAGGAAACACCACACTAAGAAAGATGAAACAAAAAAAAGTGAAGGATTGAAGTCATAAAGAATTAACCAATGTGTAAGAAGGAGTGGCGGGCATAAAAGAGAAAAAGATGGAAGATCTAGTATTTAAAATGATGAGTTATTTAAATTAAATAGAAAAATGAAAAAACATTAATACTACCATATAAATTCTTCAGTCTGAATAGTATCTAAATTTTAAATAGAAAATAACAATCAATTTCAACTGGAATCTTTCACTGAGCTCAAGGATATATATATACATAATACATATAGTATATACCATAATACAATACATGTAATATAAATAATATGTAATTTATTTCTATATTTATGTATGATATGTGTTTATAATATGCAATACAATGCATGTAATATAAATAATATGTAATTTATTTCTATATTTATGTATGATATGTGTTTATAATATGCAATGCAATAATATAATACAATATATAGTATAAATATATAAACACTATTATAGATACATATAGAATAAATTCCAACTTCTGATGTAACATGGGGTGACATATGCAATAGAAACTGGCCTTGCTCTGACACACAGAGGGAGACAGGGTAGCTTTTTTAAAAAGTCCCAGTTAGAATTGTATTCATTCTGTGCAAAATATGCAAGAGACACCGAATGGTCTGAGCATTCTTCTCCAAGTCCACTATTCCCCACACACATGTTACAAAGGAATTGAGGGATCCAGAAGAGCTGAAATCCAACGTCATTATCATTGTCTTTTACATATGACACAGTATTCCTGAAGGGAGAATGTTTAGAAGTAGAAATGGGTTGTCCCAGAAATAGAAGTAAAGAATAGGAAGCTTGGAACTTGTCTCTCTTCTGATCTTTAATCTGTCTGATATAAGAATAATCTTAAAAATGTACTTGCTAGTTCAGACAACATTCTTCAATAACACTTAAGACCAAAGTTGAGGCTAGTAAGCATTATTATAACCTTAAGGAGCATTGAAATATTTTAGTATAATTTGCTGATTTATTTACAATCTTTGCATTTTTTCCCCTAACACACTTACTAAACTTTAGGCACTTTCTTGTTTTAAATCTGACATTGGTTGCTAATGAAATTTCACCCACAGCTAGCCTTGTCCAAAAGAAGTCTAAGATTTGGTAAAAATAAAGGAGGCATATACGAAGAAAGGAGAAAAAAGTAAATCTTATTCAGGACCATATTCAGGACCATAAGGTAGGTATAATAATTGTGGTAGGCAGAATTCCAATAAAAGTCCATGATTTTGACCTTTGATGTCATATATCCTAACTCCTATAGACCATGCTGTTGTGGATTCAAGGTAAGAATAAAAGTGGAATTTAAGAAACAAAACAAACAAGCAAAGGGACAGAGTGAGAGAGATCATGAGAGAGAAAAGAAGAAACAGACCCTTAATTCTAGAGAACAAACTGATGGTTACCGGAGGGGAGGTGGTTGGGGGAAGTGGGTTAAATAGGTGATGGGGATAAAGGAGTGTATTTGTTGTTATGAGCACCGGGTGTTGTATTGAAGTTTTAAACACTATATTTTTCACCTGAAACTAATATAACACTGTATGTTAACTAACTGGTTTAAATAAAAACTTTAAAAAACCAATAAAAGGAAAGAACACTCAGCAAATGGAAATCAATATCAATTTATGTATGACCTGATTGGCTTATATACTTACCATTGATAGTTCTAAACCCTTATATCTCATTCTCTACCTGACATTTTTATGTGAATGTTGTAGTTGAAATGCATTTTTTCCCTATTTTTCCTGCCAAGCATATCTTTCCCCTTATTTCTGGAATAAAGATTTTCTTTTACTTTGGGATAGCCTCTCGAGACCAATTGGGACAGTGAATATAATAATGCGCATTATTATATTATTATATCTATTGGAGAGAAAAGATGATCCAGACAAGGTCACAGTGATTACTGGGGGTACCTATGGGAAGCTCTTTGGCATTTTCAAGCTCAAGTATATATGTGGATGTCTATTACCATATATCACTCTCCTGGGAACTCAGCATCATCCTAATTTTTTGTGGATAGAATTAGGATGAGGAGATTGAAAAAAAAAATTCTGAGATTGCCTCAAAACTGGAAAAATGAGGAGAGACATTTAAGTTCTTGATTTGAGCTATGCCTAAAACCAGTTACTTCTCAGAATTTTCCATTTACTCAGTGTACGATAATAGAAAGGACACACATGTTACATATGCAAGCCTTTAATACCTGTAAAGGATATATATAGCACAGCAGAGGAAAGAGAGATCAGGCAATCACACAGACCAACAAACTGCCAAACGTTGCTCACCAGGGTCCTTTCTCAGCCACAATGGATTCTCTTTGTTTTTGGATTTTGAACCACCCAGATCAGTGAGACATATCTCAGTTTCAGGCGAGCAGGCACCCTGGCACAAATTTACTGAGGACTCTCTTATATCCAACTGATCATGTAACGCAAGCCAGCTGTGTAACCAGATAAACCAGGAGGAACCATCAATCTGCACTTCCCTGAACAATGCAGGCAAGCTAGTACAAAGTTCCTCTAAGGGAAGTTTGAATGTTAAATGGCACTTTTGTGGTCCAAAATGTATACTCAAAATATACTCAATAAGAATTCTCTTGACAGCAACATATTTGTTGATACTTGTTGAATAAACTAACATTGGTCAAAATGCTCTAATAGCGATGTGGATAAAATTGGCCCTGGTCTAGATGTCCCATGAAAACCACATTTGCCTTTAATGAATGGAGACATTCTGAGAAAAAAGGCTTACTGGCTGATCACGGATACTTAGAATAAGTCTTTCAGGAGAAAGTGACAAAATGATCCTGGAAGATACTTTGGTTTAAAATATAGTTTAAAATAATGGCTAAACAGACAATAAATAGTTAAACAGCATCTAAAGAAAAAAGATGGAACAGAGAATGTGCACTGACCCAGGAGAGGCTGATAAGTATGGTATCTTTAGAAGAGAACTAAAGACGCTCAAGGACAATGGTATAGGGTCTTGTGAACTGCAGGGAACAAGCTCATGGGAGAATTTTCTTTTCTTTTTTTTTCTTTTTTCTTTTCTTTCCTTTTCTTTCCTTCCCTTCCCTTTTCTTTCCTTTCTTTTCTTTTCTTTATTTTCTCTTTTCTTTTTCTCTTTTCTTCTTTTTTTTTATTTATTTATCTGACAGAGAGAGAGCAAGCACAAGCAGGTGGAGTTGCAGGCAGAGGGAGAGGGAGAAGCAGGCTCTTTGCTGAGCAGGGAGCCTGACGTGGGGCTGGATCCCAGGACCCCGGGATCATGACCTGAGCTGAAAGCAAACACTTAATGACGGAGCCACCCAAGTGCCCCTTTATGGGAATTTCTAAATGAAAAGTGTAGTTTGTACAGGTGCTCTCTAACTGCCAATGTCCCACTGCCAAACACAAACATACATCAAGTAATGCAGTACATTGGGGTTAGAAAGCTATTTAACTTACCAGGATTTTGCTGATGGGGAAAAGATGGGCATTACTTAAAGATGAAACACAATGAGAACATTGGCATGTACAGATTTGCAGTATGAAACAAAGCATATGGACACATCCTCTAGAAATCTGGACTCTACAAGAAACTGAAGCTTGGCCCTTCATATATACCACAATGCATGGCAGCATTTAGAATCCAGGCAAGGGCTGATTTTGATGAGAATGCTGAGAAAATACTACTAACTCACTTTTTAATTATTTTAACCTAACATTACCACAGTTTGTAACCACTACTTGGTGTAATACTGGTATAATTGTCAGGATACAACTGATTGATTTATAAAAAAAAAAAAACCTATGACAGTACTGATATTAAAGACAATACACAGAAAAGAAGAAACTGTGACTAACCGTCCTAACCTTGCTAAGATCACCTTCTTTTGTTTGTGGTGGCAAATGCAAGTTATTCTGTTTACTTAGGGGATTTCCAAAAGTAAAAGAATACTTTTATTAGAAGTCAGGTGGAAGGAATTCTCAGCAGGGAAAAATAAAAACAGATATCCACTACAACATTCAAATAAACAGGTCTGGTAGAGAATGAGATGTAGAAGTCCAGATCCTAAGGTTGAAAAATGTGTGTTTGTGTGTATGTGAGTGAGTATATAATGAGCCTAGAGTTAATAAACTTAAGACTCTAGATCAGATCACTCAGGAAAAGATTATAGCTAGAGAAGAAAGAAGGGTGCTAGGATCTAGAATTCTCTGTGGCAGAATGATTTGTATTGGAAATCCAGTACTTTTATACACTGTAACAATCTCCAGACTCCTGACTTCTTGTTAGATTATATCCATAAATCTCATGAAAAATGTTTAAGTGAAAACAAAGTCAAAGTGAACTGGTAAAATTGTACTAACCTGTGACTTTTAATTCCCTGACCTAGTTCTATAGCCAAGATTTAATAGCTAAGGTGTGTTGTGAGGAGGTATTTTGTTACTATTTTCTTCCAAGAATAAAATTGTCAAAACGTATTGCCTATGTTCTACCATGTACTCTAATAGGGTAAATAATTAAAATATAGCTCTAATAAAGATACCATCATAGGTCAGGGGAAGTTAGCATTTTATTTCTTAGATTTCCAAATTCTAATGAGTTCTAATTGAATTCTGTATGACTCGGAATTTGTTTTTTGTTTTCATTTTCAAAAGTGAATGATGGGAGATGCTTTGCTGGAGCAGTTGGTTAAGGGTCCAACTCTTGGTTTCTGATACCCGTGTGGGGCTCCATGCTCATCACAGAGTCTGCTTGAGATTCTCTCTCCCTCTTTCTTCGCCCCTTCTGCTCATGCTGTCTCTCTCTCAAATAAATAAAATAATCTTAAAAAAAAAGAGAGAGAAAGAATGATGGCTTAACACACAGATAAGGAAATTACAGAGAAATGTGGTTTTGTACATCATCTTCAATAATGATGTAAATAGAAAAATTACACCTATTATGTATTTATGTCCATATTGAGTTCTTAATAATGAACCAACACCTATATTTTCAGTGTAATATATGGATTTCCATTTCTGATTTTTATAAAATAGTTTCATAAAGATCACTGACTTTTAAGATAAAATGAAATAAATCAAATAATAAAAATGAATGGAAGACTTGCTATATCCATAGAAAGGTTTTACAATATGTGAACAACTATACTAAAAACCTCTGAAGTAAAAGCACTGTAATATGTTTTATTTTGTTTTCAGTGATGGAAAAAAGTAAAGCAACAATTCACTGCTCTATGGTAATATCTAGGAAAGCTTGTCTCTAGTAATAAATGCATCATTCATCAGGACTTTACAAAAAATTTATTTTGCTCTACCTAAAAACAAATAATTTCACTGTTAATTCATTTTCCCCTGAATGTTAAGTAATTTTTTGGAAGTTGAAAGCACTGAATGCAGTATCTCCATTAGCTTAATAATTAAAAAGAGAGGGAACATTTAGCTTTACATTATGGTTTATTTTCAAAACCAAAAATGGACTTAATGAAATAACAGCAAAATATTTGAAAGTTTAACTTTAGAATTCCAACAAGTTCAGTAAAATATCTAAAAATTGTCAACCTTTAACAGTGATCTAGGTACTGAATCAAATGATACATCTAATATCAGAATTTAAATCCTTAACTTTACTGAGATAAATACTGTGGTGATAGCTTTTCTATTACTTACCTTTTTTTTTAAATTTTTTTTTTTAATTTTTATTTGACAGAGAGAGAGAGAGATCACAAGTAGGCAGAGAGGCAGGCAGAGAGAGAGGAGGAGGCAGGCTCTCCGCTGAGCAGATAGCCCGATGCAGGCCTCGATCCCAGGACCCTGGGATCATGACCTGAGCTGAAGGCAGAGGCTTTAACCCACTGAGCCACCCAGTAATCCTTTGCAAAAAAAATTAAAATTTACTTGTGAAATTCTTTGTTTTGACTGACCATACAGGTGTTTGATAATTAAAGTATTTTTCAATATTTTTTGAAGGTATCAGTAACTCTCTCTACATACATGTGTATATGTATCAATAACTCTCCCTACATACATATGTAACTATAAATATATCCATATACATATAGTTACAGAGTCATCCTTTACAAATTTATAATATTCAAGTTATTAGGTTCTGCTAACTGTTGATCTGTATTAAACTTCATATCAGGGGCACTTGGGTGGCTCAGTCATTAGGCGTCTGACTTTGGCTCAGGTCGTGATCCCAGGATCCAGGGATTGAGTCCTGCTTTGGGCTCCCTGCTTCTCCCTCTGCCATTCCCCCTGCTTGTGTTCCTTCTCTCACTGTCCCTCTATCTGTCAATTAAATAAATAAATAAAATCTTTTAAAAATAAATAAACAAACAAACTTCATATCAGCAAATTTGGAAGCTTGACTTCTGAAATAATGGATTCTGTTTGTCTGGTATTTTGTCCCTAGTGCATACCAAGGTCTGTGCCAGGGAAATGGATAAATTGGAAGTTGTGATCAATTATCTTTTGAAGAAAAATTTAATAAACATGAAATTCTTAGAAAATCATATTATTGTAAACTATAAAAGATTGTGTCATGTGCTCCATTGGCAACATCCCAGATGTGGACCTGAGAACAGGATTGGCTAGGCACAGAGGAGTAGTAGTATAATCAAGGCATAAACACAAGTCCGTATTAGAAAAATATTTGCTTGTTTTATTACTGTTAAAGCTAGAAAAAGCTAAGGTATGTTGAGCCTCCATTTATGAAAATAGCCTAGTAAGAGAGCAAATGCTGGACTTGAAAGCAAGGAACATCAACTCAAAAGTCAACAAGATGGGATGGGGAAGGAGACAAACCATAAGAGACTTCTAATCTCATAAAACAAACTGAGGGTTACTGGGGGGTGGGAGGGTAGGGATAGGGTGGATGGGTTATGGACATTGGGGAGGGTTTGTGCTTTGGTGA